>QPKB01000001.1:54613219-54882506 GCA_003546025.1 Camphora micrantha
TCTCCCTTCCACGACATTGAACCTGAGGTCCTTTAAAGAAAAAGAACACCAAAAGACCAGATCAGAAGGAGAATGCGACCGTCGCAATTACAACTTATTCATTTTCCCTTCCATTATCCACTTCTCTCTCTGTAATCTAATCACCATCATCTATTTCAATAGTACATATACATTGAAGAGAAGAAAGAGGGGAAATGGTTAGGGTGGTGTACAAATTAACCCTCCTATGGAGTACAAATTGCTGACTGGTTCACTTGGATGATGGATCTGGACCATCTTCTTAGTTGGGCACTCTGTTTTAGTGCTAAGGTTTGCTTAGGGAGAAGGTTCGCTATCTTTTTCTGATGAAGCTCAGACAAGTTTTTGCCTCCTCTTCTTCATTAGTGTTGGTAATGGCAAAAGAAGGATTGAGGTTTTGATCCATAGGTGGTCGAGCTTGAATGTTGTGAAAGGAAGAAGAAGATGGGAGAAGAATGAAAAGGGGAAAAATGGTTTTGGGACTTTTTAAAGTAAAAGGAGCAGGGATATCCCCGCTCAGAGGGAAAATAAAAAAAAATACCAAACAGAGCTCCTGTGATCACTATGGTCTTTATAAAATATTGATGGCGTTTTTTGGCTTTGACAAGTCTAAGGGGATTTTTTTGGTTAAATCCTCTATCATGTATTACTGGAAAACATTTTTGGATATTGGGATGCCTCCATAATTTTTTGAAAAAAAAGAACAAAATATTAGGAGAAATCCTAATAAATAGTGGAAATTATAAAGAAACCAATCTTATAATAACTTAATATTTGGTCAAATCCTAATCCTTGTAGTTGAAGATTAATTTATTTCTGACAATATTTGGTAAAGTAGTCCTTTGTGCTTAAACGAGAATGGTATATATCTGTTTCGATGGTGGGCACGGGGCCCCTACCTCTTTGCATGTGTCGTTCTCTGCATTCCCTTTCTTTTATGGTCCCTCCAAAGACAAAAGGGCTATTTGGATTAGCCATTCACAAAACTGACGTTGTATGATTTAATAACTTTTGACCAAGGGCTATGAAAACAAAAAACAAAAAACAAAAAAAAAAAAAACAAAAAAAAAAAAAAAAAAAAAAAAAAAAAGAACAGTGGAATTAGAGGTTTCAATCTATCACTTATCATCAACTAATAATTTTAAAAAACATGGACCACATCCGATCATCCTAACAACTTGATCAACGGCCCATAAATTTTTATTATAAAAAATGAGTGCATAATCAAATCAACGGTGTCTAATCCATTCGGATGGATACAAATCCTAAAATCCAGTAAATATCAAGGGGTCTTGTGTAAAGTCCATTCAAATAAACCATCACGTGGGACCCACTATAAGGTGGGTATGAAAATGAAAAAAAAAAAAAGTATGATGCATAGGATAAGTCACCCCTAATCTTATATCTTAACACTTATTTCTCTTTCAATATTTAACACTATGCTTATGAAATAAAATGGAAATGGGTTGGGCCTACCTGTCTTTTCTTGTTGCCGGTGAGAATTACTTGCGTGGAAAATGGAAAGAATATGGCCCTAGGGAGGTCCAGAGGATACAATTATGTGACGCAAGCAATGACATGTTTTCGGAAGCTCCTAGGAAGGTGGATTATGGATACAGCGAAGAACAAGCCCTAAAGGGCGGCTGTTCACCTAGCCAAAACAAAAAAATAAAGGAGTCTTTTTTTTTTTTTTTATGAAAAGCACCGACAGTTTCTCAAAACTTTAAAAAGACCCTACAAAACTAACAGCCCAACTTTGGAAAAACAGTAATTTGACTTTAAATTGTTAACTTTTAACAAATTTAACCTTAAAAAAGACTCCAATGAAATAACTTTGAAGACCTAAAATGAAATGTTATGATCATTGCAATAGCTTGATGTTTGCTTCTTTTTTTTTATCTACATACAAGCATCTTCATTATATATAGAGATGTGCTCTTGTGAGAGACACTTTCATCTTATTATGAGAGATAAATGTGGAGGACCTCATATTTAAATTGTTAACATTGTATATAGATGTGAAGGTCCCCACCTAATCTCTAATAGTAAGGTGAGAGTGTCTCTCACAAAAACACCTCTCATATATATATATATATATATATATATATGGGAGCTGCTCCTATAAAAACATCTTTCACTTTATTACGAGAGAAATGGTGTGTCTCTCACATCAATATCCAATGCCAACAACTTAAATATGATGGCCGCTATCTTTATCTCTCATAGTAGGATGAGAGTGTTTCTTACAAAATTACCTCCATATATATATATATATATATATGAGAGATACTCCTATGAGAGATATCTTTCACCTTAAATGAGAAATAAGGTAAGAGCTCTCACATTTAAATAGTTAGCAATTAATATAGATGTGAGAGCCCCTACTTTATTTCTCATAATAAAATAAGAGATATCTCTCAAACTCTAACAAAAAAAAAAGAAAAGATTTCTCTCATATGAGCATTTCATTGTGAGAGCTGCTAAGCTTTTAAGTAAAGGGAATTTCCATTATGCAATCCGAGAAAAACTAACAGCCACATGATACAGAGTCAAACGAGGGCCTTACCACAAAAACTTGAAAGACAGCGCCTTTTTGAGGTTTTATAAAAAGAAATGGGTGCCTTTTTATAAAAACCTCTAAGAAATAATACTCTACGTTTCTGCAGATTAGTGACTGACAGGCCACTTAACAAATTACAGGACCACAACACTACACTTTCCCGAATGTTCTACTGACTTTTCCAATTGTGACCACCAATTTCGGGATCTCCTGACGTGTATGGATACTCTTTCACCCCTTCAGCCACTATAAATATCCATTTCTCCATGTTCTAGCCACTCATCTCATACCGCCTTTGGAGACCAAGGCCTTAGTTAATAGCTTCATCTTCGTTTTTCTTTTTCTGCGTTGGTTTTGTCCTAGGTTGGTAGGTGTTAATGGCGGACGAAGTGATTTTGTTGGATTTCTGGCCAAGCCCATTTGGGTTGAGAGCAAGAATCTCACTGGCAGAGAAGGGAGTGGAGTACGAATACAAAGATGAAGATCTATCAAACAAGAGCCCCCTGCTGCTGAAATCCAATCCTATTCATAAGAAAATACCTGTTCTGATCCATAACGGGAAATCCATTTGCGAATCACTCGTTATAGTTCAGTACATCGACGAGGTCTGGAAGGACAAACCATTGATGCCCAAAGACCCATATGAAAGGGCCCAGGCCAGGTTCTGGGCTGATTTCGTCGACAAGAAGGTGAGTTTCCTTTCTCTTTCCTTCTTCTTCTTCTTCTTCTTCTTCTTCTTCTGTAGCCAAAATGATTTTGCTGGTTACAGTTGATTGATCGGTTAGCTCCATTATTAAAGGATTGAGAATAGAGTATAAACAGTGTAAAGGTTAATATGTTTTCTACAGTTTTGTGTAGTGGGGTCATATTTATTCTCTACATAGAGGTAAAACTTCAAGTCCCTTGGTGGGACGCACTTGGGTGGGTAGTGTGTGATGGAGAGGGGCACCTCTGCCAGCAGAACACGACACCCGAACATACCGCTCTTTTTTTTTTTTTTTTTTACCACTTGGAGGGGTCGGGATGGGTATCGGGTCAAATGAAGGCTGACCCAAAGTGTATGTAGCTAAACCCAAACTCAAACTCGACCTTGGGGGGGTCGCATAATGGGTCAAATGAGTCTATGTTTGTGAGTCTGTACTTCCATCTTGTTGGGTCAAGAGCTCAATATTGAAACATGAACATCTTAATTGGATTGATAAATTATATCTCTATGTTACTGTTCTTTTGTACACAGTTGAATGACTCTCGAATATGGAGGAGCAAGGGAGAGGCTCAAGAGGCAGCTAAGAAAGAGTTCATCGACTGCTTGAAACTACTGGAAGAAGAACTTGGAGACAAGCCATTTTATGGTGGCAAAAATTTGGGGTATATGGATGTAGTGCTTGTTTCATTCGCCTGCTGGTTCTATACATACGAGACGGAAGGCAATTTCAGCATAGAAAATGAGTGTCCTAAAATAATTGGTTGGGTGAAAAGATGCATGGAGAAAGAGAGTGTCTCCAAGTCCCTTCCAGATCCTCACAAGGTCTATGAATTTGCTGGTGTTTTGAAGAAGAAGCATGGAGTTGAGTGACTCATGATTGCTCAATCTCTAAAACATAATATTGTTTTTCCTTTGGATTTGCATATAGGGTCTTTTGGACTTGGCCGTTTGGTTTGGGCAATCGCTGTTCCCCATTTGTGTCCTTGCATGTTGGTTCCTGTTAGGAGGTGTAGGGGGTGTTTTGCTATTGTGGGGTTCCTAATCTTTTGGGCTTGACTAATCCCTTCGGACTCCAAAAAATGCCTGGTAAGCTCCTCTGTAATTCTAGTGTGGTAGTGCAGTTTTAAACCCACAACCTCCAAATGCAAACTGTGATCCTAGGCCAAGTGAGTTACCCCTTGGGTGCTATTTAGCTTTGAGTGGATAGTTTATGGCTGGTAGAGATAAACTAATTATTTTACTGTTTCATCTCATTTTCAAATTATTTTACCCTATAAAAATAAAACACATATAATTTACTAAAAAGTATACTCCACCATTATACAACAATTACCTTTTCATTGTTATTCACTTTGCATTACTAAATCTCTCAATAAATTAATCAAAGATTGCTCAAGGCAAATGGTGTATTTCTTTTTCAAGAGGTAAAGTGAAGTAGAAAAGTAATTTCAATAGTCGAGTGTTTTTTATTTAATTTTAGTTGTGCCCTTGTTTGATTGGTCACAAGAAGTGAAAATATTATGTTTCATTCTATTTTGGTTGTTTTAAGCTGCCAGAAAAATTTTACGTGGTAAACGAAAGTATTATTTTTTCGGCTGTTTATTAACTTCTCATTTCATCTAAGTACTTTGTCTTCCTACTCTGTCAAATTATTTTATCCTATGAGAATAAATTGCAAATATAGTTTATTGGAAAGTTTACTCCTTTACAAGAAACATAAGACGCCCAAGTGGCAAAGTTGTCTCATTTCATATAAATGCTTAGGGCCCGTTTGATAATTTACTTAGTAAAAGTAATAATGTAAATTTTTTATTTTTCGAAAAATGGGTCACATCAAAAGTATACATCATCAAAATTCTCTTTCTTTAAAAAAAATAAAAATAAAAAAGCCATATCCCTTCTCCACTAAATGACAAAAAGCTCACTTTTTATACAAAAAATCAAAAAGATTTCCTACCAATCCACTAAAGACAAAATACCCTTGTAACCCCACTTTTCATTTGGTGCTTTACATTATTTTTACTTTAATAGTAAATTGCCAAATGGACCCCTTCGTGCAGGTATGTTGTCTTATAGGTTTACCAGTCAATCATCTAGCAAAAAAAAAAAAAAAAAAAGTGTACTCCACCTTCACATGATTATTATCTTTTTCAAAAATAATATT
Organism: Camphora micrantha; assembly: GCA_003546025.1. Taxonomy (NCBI): domain Eukaryota; kingdom Viridiplantae; phylum Streptophyta; class Magnoliopsida; order Laurales; family Lauraceae; genus Camphora; species Camphora micrantha. The sequence goes on from QPKB01000001.1 coordinate 54,618,668, forward strand.
AAAAAGCATACATTATTTTCTTGATGAATTCTTCAAACACTACTTACGTGTCTACAAGTTGTTTACTTACGCTAATTGAGTTTCCACAATTAATTATGTAAATATCATGAGTGGTGATGAAAGAGTGATTTTCATCGTCCTTGTCCTCTGAGTTTCATATTATATGAAATTGGTCTAAATACTAAATATCTCAAAATAGATCCTTTTTCCTCCGTCACAGAGAACCCTCATTGCTGCTAATATCGTGGACTATACAAACACTATCCAAATGTTGATTTTATTTTATTATTATTTTTATCTTTCGTGAAGATGTGGGTATCCTAGAGTCTTTGACCCAACAAGCAAACTATTCTCTTGAATGGTGCCTGATAAACCTACACGAATGTACCGAGCAAATCTAATGCAGTTTTGAACACAAGACATGAAAAGTAAATCCATGCCTTATGCCACTCCAAAGTGGACACTGAAATTTTGACGAAAATGACATATAGCTTACACAGGGAGATCATTTTCATATGCCTAATTAGATGGATAAGAAGTATAATAGTGTCTTGTTTTTAGTGTTGAAATTCTAGAACTCAAAAGCATAGATGAGGCAATGACAATGATGGAGACAAATGAAAGGTTTACAGGAATACACTCAATTATTTTCATAGATGACAGTCGGTCCTCATGAATAACAATAAACCATTCTTAATATGTAGTGCTAAATAATAAATAAATGATCGTGTGCAGCCAGATACACCACAAATTACTGGCAAAAAAAAAAAAAAAAGAAGTGGTTGAACTACTCACCTACTTATTTGCGGTTTCCATAAGAAAGGGCCTGCTCCAGTGCAGTGCAGGAGGCGGCAGCATATTATACTGCAATCTGCCCCCTCCTCTAATCACACACTGCCACTTGCATTTTAGCTCTGTGAAATTCAAAGGATTTAGGAAATCGTCTCTTCTAATATGGGTTTCCAAAAGCTTAACTATTTCTAAATTCGAGACAGGGAGTAATTATTAATCGCAAAACCTGTCCTATTGAAAAACTAATCTAGCCTATCAAAAATCTATTTAAATAAATCTCTATGAAACTAAAATAAAAATTTAATTACAAATCCAACTTAAAAAAAAAACAATCTCAAATAAAAAAAATAATCTAAGAATCCTAATATAAAAACTGCGAAAACATAAAAGACATCAAACCACCAATTGCATAAAAGTAAATAAATCATGCATTAAAAATAAAAATCCATTAATAATATCATTCAGAAATAAGAATAAAAAAAAAAAAATCTAAATATTCTTATTATGGAAATCACAACGTTATATTGGCAAGATTAATAAAAAGACTGCAAAAACACCGCACCAAGTGCGTACTGTCACTACCCACAAACACACAATGCCGATCCAAGGCGGGACACCTTGACCTCACTAATTGCGTCTTTTTAATTAAAGTAAACCAATACACTAGAAACTTCCCAATAGGAATCAAAACTAAAAAAAAAAAAAATATTTCCTTACCCTAGATCGAATACATGAAGAAAATAGGACTTGCGCATAATCCCATCTTCAAGTCTTCAATCCTTCACCAATGGAAAAGTAGATGGCTGGTTGATGATGGAGCAACGACAGCAACGGCGGTGGCGTGGTGTAGAAATCCAAGTGGTGGTGTGCCTTAGGGAAAGCCTTGGATGAAATTGTGATGGAAGGATGAGAGATGGAGAAAAATTATTGGAAAATGGGAGAATATGGGTTGCTGGTCGTCCAAGAGGGAGGAGAGATGAGTTGCACGTCCATGCCTATTTGAAGCCTTTTTTATCTTTTTTTTGGTATCTTGGGTTGCAAGGTTTTTGGTTTGGGAAGGATAAGTAGTGTGGGGTCCAAGTTGGATTAGGATTAGGAGAGTTTTTGGAGAGTTTCAAGGATTTTCCAACTCCTTATCTTCTTGGATTTCCTAGCACACCATCCTACTAAAGGTAGGATTCTTTATATCTCATACTACTTTCACACTTGGGCCCACTTTGGATTTAATTCAAAATTTGAAACAATATGGGCAGCCCCTTTTTGTGTTGTGTTTTATCTCCTCCTTAGAAGTGTTGGACGTGCAATAGCTTTGGGAATGGGTGTTGGACGTGCAATATTTTTCCAAAAATCTTGGGTTGCAAGATTTCAAATCTTGGAAGCCTATCTTGATTGAAATCCAAACTTTAGAGTCTTTAAGGAAACTTGGATTCTTTGGAAGTTATCTCTAACTTGATTGCTTAAAAAGATCTTCCCATTTTTTTTTGAACTCTTCATGGCTTGGAAAAGTATCCTTAGATGGGCCCACTTTCTCTCATTGGAATTAATGCCAAATGTAGACGGGTCCCATGGTGCATTTGCTTCATTAATTTTCTTTCGCGGGCCCCAATTTCTGAAGTTCCCTACAAAAATAAAAAAAATAAAAAAATAAATATCAAAGAGTAATTTATTCATATAGGGAAGGAATTATGCAAGATGCGGGCCCAATAAAATGTCACCATTTTATCAAATCTTCAATTAAATCAATGGTGCAAATAAAATTCATCATTTTATGTGTAAATAAAAAGTAACGAGAAATTTATGACTTCTAATGCCAATAAATAGAGAATTTCATGATTCTATATAAAAATGCAATTTTTCGATGAATTTTGACTCGGATTCAAACTTTGATGCCCATAAACAAAAAATCATGATTTTCTACTAAAATGGTCCATGATTTGAAGATTAAGTCATTAATTAATCTAAAATGATGATGAAATTATGCATTTTTAAGGACTTATCACACCCCCCAACCAGCATTTTGCTAGTCCCAAGCAAAATATGCGAACTAGGGTAGGTCTTCTAGCCTAATCTAATATAATCTAAATGCAAAGACAAAAAGGAAAACACCACTTTCGCTGGTACTCTCGGCTGCATTTAGCGTATGCAGCAAGCCCTTAAACCCCTAGGTTACCCCTAGTGGACGAGTTGTGCCTCGTGAGGGTTTGCAGTGAATATGCCCACAAAATTCATTTACCTAAAAATAAAATAAAATAAAAAACAACGGAACATTTTTCAAAAGACGATTGAGTCAAATCGGATGCCTTGAATCCTCAAATAATCAAGATTTCAGACTTTTCAAAATTTGGTTCACGTTTTTCTTTTCAAAATTTTTTCTCAAAAATTATACCAAAACTTTGGGTGCCTTGTGTAAGTGTATACATCAAATCAAAAACTTTAAATGATAATGTCATGAAAACAGAATTCTCTCTCATGATTTCCAACTTTCCTAGATTCGGGTTAAATACAAGTTTCCTCTCAAGGCTACTATGACGGCTTTCGCACTACTGTTTTTTCCAAAGGCCGCGAGATGCATCTTCTTCTTCTTCTTTTTTTTTTTTTTTTTTTTTTTTTTTTTTTTTTATTTTTATTTTTATGGAGACTACCATGTGATTGTGCAATGCCTAGGTCCCTTAAGCTTTCTAATTAACCCATGTAACGAGCGTTAGGCCAATGACTCCCAAAACAGATGTTTTTAGGGCACTAGGTATATAAATACCCCTACGGGCTTACTAGCTCGGGTTAAAAAGGCTACGAACCCAAACTAGTCACACAACTTTTTATTCTTTTCAGCACTTCTTTTTTTTTTTTTTTTTATTTTTATAAACACCTATTTGTGCATCCCTTGTCACCTTTTTTTTTTTTTATACGGTCCCCCAACAATAGGCAGCCTTTTTCAATTCGCCCGAATTAGTTCACTGGTTTTGGTTAGCCTAACCTTACCAATGAACCAGGAGAACTCATATGGCCAAATTTCAGAACGTCGTCTCTCTTTTCTTTTTCTCTTCTTTTCTTCTTCTTCTTTTTTTTTTTTTTTTTTTCTCTTGAAAGAACTCTGAAAATGACACTTAGATCTTTTTATCCAAGACTTTTGAAATGATGTACACGTGTTACTGTGAAAAACAAAGTTCGGTATTCTTTTTCTTTTTTTTTTTTTTTTTTCTAAAAATTTGCGAACCTTCATTTTACTTCCTTCCAAAAATTCTGAAATTCAAGATTTCTAGACATCTTCGAATCATCAAGTTCTTTTGAAGAAAAAAAAAAAAAAAAAAAATTTTTTTTTTTGTGTTTTTTTTTTTTTTTTTTTTTTTTTGAGAAAACTACAGAAAAAAAAATTAACTAAAATTGGACAAGTGTGCTTGTTCCCACCCCCCAACCTAAACTAGACAGCGTCCTCGATGTCATACATGAAATGCGAAATAATAAGATGTAACATGAGGTGAAAATGTAAAAGGAAGAAAGGGGTAGCAAGCACCTAGAATAATGAAGCTTTCGCGTATAAACCTGTCCAATGTGAAACAAAGAACACAAAAACAAAAGGCAGGAAATATATATATATATATATATATATATACATAATGTACAGAGGTGTGGGCCACTGTCAGATCCAGTGCCTATCAATCCTGATAGACAGGATCGATCAGAGGAATTTCATTTTCCTCTGGAGGAACAGTCTCCAAGAATGGTTTTAAACGTTGTCCATTAACTTTAAAAGAGGTACCATTCGATGGATCAATGAGGGTCACTGCCCCATATGGAAATACTTCTTGAACAATGTAGGGGCCTGTCCAACGAGATCTTAACTTTCCAGGGAAAAGATGAAGTCTAGAATTGTACAAGAGGACTTTTTGAGACGGATGGAATGACTTCCGTAATATCCGTTTATCATGAAAGGCCTTCGTCCTGTCTTTGTAAATTCTTGAGTTCATATAAGCCTCGTTTCTCAATTCTTCTAATTCATTTAAATCAAGGGCTCTTTTCTCCCCAGCTTTATCTGAGTCAAAGTTCAGTTGTTTTATGGCCCAATAAGCTTTATGTTCCAGCTCCACAGGAAGGTGGCAAGCTTTCCCAAATATAAGCCGGTATGGAGACATCCCTATTGGGGTCTTATAAGCAGTTCTATAAGCCCACAAAGCATCATTTAGCCGCATTGACCAATCCTTACGATTTGGTCTTACTGTGGTCTCCAAAATTCTTTTGATTTCCCTATTTGAAACCTCTACTTGCCCACTTGTTTGAGGGTGATAGGGGGTAGCCACTTTATGTGTAACACCATAATTTTTAAACAAACTCTCAATGAGGCGGTTACAAAAGTGAGTGCCCCCATCACTAATGATGGCACGTGGAGTTCCAAAACGGGAAAAGATATTGTCTAAGATAAACTTTTTGACTGTTTGAGCATCGTTATTCCTACATGGGACTGCTTCAATCCATTTGGACACATAATCAACTGCGACGAGAATATAATGAAAACCAAAACTCGGGGGAAAAGGTCCCATAAAATCTATACCCCAGACATCAAATAACTCGACGACCAAAATTGGATTTAAAGGCATCATATTCCTTTTGGAAATGGGACCCAACTTTTGACATTGCTCACATGCCTTACACAAATCATGTGCATCTTTAAATAACGTAGGCCAGTAAAATCCAGATTGCAAAATTTTTTGAGCAGTTTTCTTGGCAGAAAAATGGCCACCACAAGCATGAGAGTGACAAAATGATATTACACTATTTATTTCATGGTCAGGAATGCATCTCCTAATGATTTGATCTGGGCAGTATTTAAAAAGGTATGGTTCATCCCAGAAAAACTGTTTCACCTCAGTGAAAAACTTGTTTTTATCTTGCTGCGTCCATTCTTTTGGAATTTCACCCGAAGCTAGATAATTAGCAATGTCAGCATACCATGGAGAATGGAAAAATGTGGCAAATAATTGCTCATCAGGGAAGGTGTCCTGGATTGGTAAGGGTTCTAAAGTGTTGGAAAGGACAAGCCTAGAAAGATGATCAGCCACCACATTTTCTACTCCTTTCTTATCCTTGATTTCAATATCGAATTCTTGGAGTAGGAGGATCCATCTGATCAGTCTGGGCTTGGCATCTTTTTTAGAAAGAAGGTACTTCAGCGCAGAATGGTCAGTAAAAATCACAATTTTGGATCCAATTAAGTAGGAACGGAATTTATCCAGTGCATAGACCACAGCCAATAGTTCTTTCTCTGTTGTAGAATAATTAATCTGTGCACTGTTTAAAGTCCTGCTAGCATAGTAAATCACATATGGTTTCTTGTCCCTACGTTGCCCAAGAACTGCCCCAACTGCATAATCGCTAGCATCGCACATGATTTCGAAGGGTAGGCTCCAATCTGGAGGTTGCATAATTGGAGCAGTCGTTAACATGTCCTTAAGCTTGGTAAAAGCCGCTTGACATGCCTCCGTCCATTCAAATTCTGCTTCCTTTAGCAGAAGGTTGCATAATGGTCTAGAAATGACACTGAAATCTTTTATGAACCTTCTGTAGAATCCGGCATGCCCTAGGAAAGATCTTACATCTCTTACGATTTTTGGGGCGGGCAAATTGGAAATTAAATCTATTTTGGCTTTGTCCACTTCCAATCCTCTAGACGATACAATGTGGCCAAGGACAATCCCTTGTCGTACCATAAAATGACATTTTTCCCAATTCAGTACTAAGTTCTTTTCTTCGCACCTAGAGAGGACCTTAGTTAAGTTGCTCAAACAATCTTGGAAGGAATCTCCAAAAACTGAAAAATCGTCCATGAAGACTTCGAGAAAACGTTCCACCATATCACTAAAAATACTCAGCATGCACCTTTGAAAGGTTGCAGGAGCATTGCACAGCCCAAAGGGCATCCGTCGATAAGCAAAGGTACCAAAGGGGCATGTGAAAGTTGTTTTCTCTTGGTCTTCTGGGGCAATCTCTATTTGATTGTATCCAGAATATCCATCCAAGAAACAATAATACTCATGGCCAGCTACCCGTTCTAAAATTTGGTCTAAGAAGGGTAGGGGGAAATGATCCTTTCGTGTGACAGCATTTAATTTTCTGTAGTCGATACAAACTCTCCAACCTGTGGGTACACGGGTTGGGACGAGCTCATCATTAGCATTACGGACTACAGTGACGCCGGCTTTTTTAGGTACAACTTGGGTAGGGCTGACCCATTGGCTATCCGAGATTGGATAGATGATACCCACATCTAGAAGTTTCAAAACTTCAGCCCTAACCACTTCCTGCATGGTGGGGTTTAACCGGCGTTGCATCTGACGAGAGGGTTTTGCATTCTCCTCCAAATAGATATGATGTGTACACACGAGGGGATTAATTCCCTTAATGTCAGCCACGGTCCAAGCAATTGCACCTTTGTGCAGTTTGAGCACTTCTAAGAGTTGGACTTCTTGGTCCTTGTCAAGGTGTGCAGAAATGACTATAGGAAATGTTTCATTTTCTCCAAGGTATGCATATTTCAGGTGAGAGGGCAAGGGTTTCAACTCAGGTTTGGGTGGCCTCACTTGAGATGGAAGAGACGGAGTACCAGTTGGTACCAGCTCTTCAAAAAAGGGTTTGCCTACAGTGTTGACCATTTCAACAGTGCTATCAAAAGTTTCTTCACAAAGGGTCAAGTCCTCAACTGACTTATTGGAATCGAAGATCGATGTTTCAAAAGTTTCCGCTGTAAGAACACTGATCAAATCTACTTCTTCAAGGTCAATGTTATCATCCCGTGGTTGTTTGCAAAGGTCAAAAACATTTAACTCTAATGTCATGTTACCAAAAGATAGCGTCATTTTTCCATTCCGGCAATTGATTAGTGCATTGGATGTGGCTAAAAATGGTCTCCCCAAAATTACCGGAATCTGAGCATGAGGATCTGCCACAGGATGAGTGTCTAGCACAATAAAGTCTACTGGAAAGTAGAACTTGTCAACTTGCACGAGCACATCCTCTACTATCCCTCTCGGTCTTTTGATTGATCGATCTGCGAGCTGCAGAGTAACCTGGGTGGGTTTGAGTTCACCCAGTTCCAATTTTACATAGACCGAGTAAGGTAGTAAGTTGACACTTGCCCCAAGATCAAGCAGCGCTTGTTCAATTTGATAATTTCCAATAATGCACGAAATTGTGGGGCATCCTGGGTCTTTGAATTTAGGGGGTGTGTCGTGCTTTAGAATTGCACTAGCTTGCTCAGTGAGAAATGCTTTCTTTTGTACATGTATCTTACGCTTCAACGTGCACAATTCCTTAAGAAACTTTGCGTAAGATGGGACTTGTTTGATTGCGTCTAACAACGGGATGTTAATTTTAACCTCTTTAAGCACATCTAAGATTTCCTGGTTCTGTATTGATGGCTTGGGAGGAGCTAATCGAATGGGAAAAGGCGGTAAGGGCTTGAATCCCGGAGGAATTGGGCTTTTCTCCTTGATAGGAGGGACTTCATTTTCATTCCCTTCCTGATCTGAGGAAGCAGGTTGTTTATTTTTTTCCAGATCAGGCTTTTCAATCTCTTTACCACTACGTAAAGTAGTGACAGCTTGAACCTGCTCCTTTGAATTTGACGGACCACCTTGATGAACCTCATATTGCCCTTTTGGATTGGGCTGTGGTTGGGCTGGAAAAGCCCCCTTATTTTGTGCTTCAATCAATTTGCAGAGGTTCTGCATGGTGTTCTGTAAATTCTCAAAGTTTTGATCATGTTTCTTGTTGATGGACTCTTGATTCACCATGAACTTAGCCACAAGTTCATCCCAAGGTGTCGTTTGAGTTGTAGGGGGTACCAATTGCTGTGTGTTTTGAGCATATGTACTAGGAGAACCCCCATATTGATTTGACATTTGGTTGAAATTGGGCGGAGTAGCATTTGGGCCATTCCTCCAACTAAAGTTGGGGTGATTCCTCCAATTAGGGTTGTACGTGTTACCCAAAGAATTGTTAAACTGCCGGTTGTATGTGTTAGTGGCATTTGCTTGCTCGTGAAACACTTCTTGAAAAGCAGGGAGTGTTGGACACTCTGAAGAAATGTGTTTATCACTAGCGCAGATGCCACAAACTATAGCAGGTTCCTTATTCTTCACAAATTTCAAGGACTCAACTTCTCTTGTAAGATAGGCAATTTTTGCTTGAAGATCATCATTTTCTTTTAGTACATATAACCCCGCTCCCTTGGCTTGATTCGATTGCTTTATGGGGTCTATACCTTCAGATGTGTCCCAATTTTGTGCACTATCTGCCAAGAACTGAAGGTAGGTCCATGCTTGATTTGGATGCTTTGCCATGAACTCCCCATTGCACATCATCTCCACGAATTGACGTGTTTCTGGACTAAGTCCATCATAAAAGTGACCAATTGTATTGTGCAATTCAAATCCGTGGTGGGGACATGCAAGGAGTAGTTCATTAAAGCGTTCCCAACACCTATAATAAGACTCCTTGTCTTTTTGTTTAAAATTCATAATATTCCTCCGTAAGGTGTTGGTCTTATGTAATGGAAAAAATTTCTTCAAAAATTCCCGGACCATGTCGGACCATAGAGCAATCGAATTGGGTTGTAGGGAGTGAAGCCATGCCTTAGCCTTATCTTTGAGGGAAAATGGAAATAAACGAAATTTAATAAGGTCTTCCCTCACATTATTGAAGTGTAGTGTTGCACACACTTCTTCAAACTCTTTTATGTGCAAATATGCACTTTCCGATTCAAGTCCATGAAATTTGGGAAGAAGTTGGATTACACCCGGTTTGATATCAAATTGACCCGCACCTGCGGGTATAACCATGCACGATGGTGTAGCTTGTCGTGTAGGGTGAAGGTAATCACGTAGACTCCTAAGTGGTTGATTCACCTCCCCATTATTATTGGGTCCATTCCCATTACCGTTCCTAACTTCATCATTATCACTATGCTCATCAGCCATATTGGAAATCCTAAGAGAACCAGGAGATCTAGATTCGTAGAATTTAATCAAATTCTTGACAGGTGATTCCTTCCTTTCTAACCGATTTGAGGTGTCCCTCTGCCAAGAAGGTGAGGGTCTTTCCTTCCTTTTTGGAATTTTGAAAAGTTTTTTTTTTTCTTTTTTTCTTTTTTTCTTTTTTTAAAGAAACCTAGAAAGAAAAACTACCTAAGGTCTGTTTTTAGATTTAAAAGAATATTCCCAAATTCTTGCTCTTAATCTTAGAGAGTTTGATATCTCTAAGGAAAATTCTCAAACTCAATTCTATGAAATTGGCCCGACCAGGTAAGCCCCCAGATCAGTGGTGGGGTCACGATGCGTTGCAAGGGTCCCGCTTAAAAACCACCTTCTAGAACAAGAGACTTGTCTCCCTAATTTAATGGGACAAGACTTGCCTAGACATCGAACCAATCAAGAAAGGCAGTTTGTTCGGCTTTCCAAAGAAATAACTAACCTTCTTAAAAAAAAAAATTCCAGCAAGTTTTTAAGAGTCCTTTTAAATTTAAAAACAACTAAAATAACCAAGTTTCCAATAAAAGTTCTGAAATTTTCAGATTTAGGAAAATTTGGTGGCCAAAAAGCCGAATTTGCACAATCTATGACTTGCCTTTGTGAGGGAAAGTTTCAGAATTTTTTTGGAAACTTTAAAAACCTAAAAATATGAAAAAAAACTGATTTTAACACACCTTAATTAATCCTAACCAGCAACTAAAAAAAAAAAAAAAAAAACCGACCTAAACTAGTCCAAATTAGAACAAGTAAACTAGGCAATTTCCGAAATTGATGTGATTTTTGAAAAAAAATCAGAAAAAAATAATTTTTCAGATCTGAAATAGTCCCAATTTTATCAAAAATCAGAGATTAAAAATCCACTTTTTAATGCAATAGGGCTGGTCCAAACATTCCATGCATGCTACCCTTAGATCTAGAATGATTACGGAATAGTAAAGGCACACCCACAAAGCAATTAAAAAGATAGGTTGGAAAAATTACCTTAAGCGAAGAAAAACTCCCCGGCAGCGGCGCCAAAAACTTGATCGTCAGCCCCAAGTGCAAGGCCGCGATTGTAGTAATAACTCGGTGAAGTCCGAGGTCGATCCACAGGGAGTAATTATTAATCGCAAAACCTGTCCTATTGAAAAACTAATCTAGCCTATCAAAAATCTATTTAAATAAATCTCTATGAAACTAAAATAAAAATTTAATTACAAATCCAACTTAAAAAAAAAACAATCTCAAATAAAAAAAATAATCTAAGAATCCTAATATAAAAACTGCAAAAACATAAAAGACATCAAACCACCAATTGCATAAAAGTAAATAAATCATGCATTAAAAATAAAAATCCATTAATAATATCATTCAGAAATAAGAATAATAAAAAAAAATTCTAAATATTCTTATTATGGAAATCACAACGTTATATTGGCAAGATTAATAAAAAGACTGCAAAAACACCGCACCAAGTGCGTACTGTCACTACCCACAAACACACAATGCCGATCCAAGGCGGGACACCTTGACCTCACTAATTGCGTCTTTTTAATTAAAGTAAACCAATACACTAGAAACTTCCCAATAGGAATCAAAACTAAAAAAAAATAAATATTTCCTTACCCTAGATCGAATACATGAAGAAAATAGGACTTGCGCATAATCCCATCTTCAAGTCTTCAATCCTTCACCAATGGAAAAGTAGATGGCTGGTTGATGATGGAGCAACGACAGCAACGGCGGTGGCGTGGTGTAGAAATCCAAGTGGTGGTGTGCCTTAGGGAAAGCCTTGGATGAAATTGTGATGGAAGGATGAGAGATGGAGAAAAATTATTGGAAAATGGGAGAATATGGGTTGCTGGTCGTCCAAGAGGGAGGAGAGATGAGTTGCACGTCCATGCCTATTTGAAGCCTTTTTATCTTTTTTTGGTATCTTGGGTTGCAAGGTTTTTGGTTTGGGAAGGATAAGTAGTGTGGGGTCCAAGTTGGATTAGGATTAGGAGAGTTTTTGGAGAGTTTCAAGGGATTTTCCAACTCCTTATCTTCTTGGATTTCCTAGCACACCATCCTACTAAAGGTAGGATTCTTTATATCTCATACTACTTTCACACTTGGGCCCACTTTGGATTTAATTCAAAATTTGAAACAATATGGGCAGCCCCTTTTTGTGTTGTGTTTTATCTCCTCCTTAGAAGTGTTGGACGTGCAATAGCTTTGGGAATGGGTGTTGGACGTGCAATATTTTTCCAAAAATCTTGGGTTGCAAGATTTCAAATCTTGGAAGCCTATCTTGATTGAAATCCAAACTTTAGAGTCTTTAAGGAAACTTGGACTCTTTGGAAGTTATCTCCAACTTGATTGCTTAAAAAGATCTTCCCATTTTTTTTTGAACTCTTCATGGCTTGGAAAAGTATCCTTAGATGGGCCCACTTTCTCTCATTGGAATTAATGCCAAATGTAGACGGGTCCCATGGTGCATTTGCTTCATTAATTTTCTTTCGCGGGCCCCAATTTCTGAAGTTCCCTACACAAAAATAAAAAAATAAATATCAAAGAGTAATTTATTCATATAGGGAAGGAATTATGCAAGATGTGGGCCCAATAAAATGTCACCATTTTATCAAATCTTCAATTAAATCAATGGTGCAAATAAAATTCATCATTTTATGTGTAAATAAAAAGTAACGAGAAATTTATGACTTCTAATGCCAATAAATAGAGAATTTCATGATTCTATATAAAAATGCAATTTTTCGATGAATTTTGACTCGGATTCAAACTTTGATGCCCATAAACAAAAAATCATGATTTTCTACTAAAATGGTCCATGATTTGAAGATTAAGTCCTTAATTAATCTAAAATGATGATGAAATTATGCATTTTTAAGGACTTATCACCTGTAGTCCATGCAGCTGGACATATTTCGGCGAGAGGTCCCTAGATACAATTCTCATGACTTATTTACCCTTTCAACCATTTTAGGCATAAAATTTTAAATTTTCAAATTTCAAATCTTGGATTATCCCTCTTTTTTATTTTGTTATCCCTCTTCTTCTAGGGCAACGTTTTCCAGAGATCTGACCAGAGAAGATGATGAAGTAGGAGAAGTCGGATTGGGTTTTGGGGTTATGAGATTTTGCAATGGTCTCGCTCCACCTGCAGTTAGTTACGGCGGAAACGGCACTGGTATCTTCCTCATCATCATCCAAGAGCTGCCTTTCCAGCTCCTGCAAGCAGTTCCTGATGTTCTTGTTTGATTCTTGTTTTGGGGTGGAGACGGAAAAGCGATTGGGAACGGGAGAGAAGGAGAAATTGCACGAGTTGGAGAAAATACTTTCTTGATTCCTGGTTACATAAACCAGAACTCGAAGAAGAAGATCTGATTGGGTTTTGTGGTCTGGGCCAGGCCGGGTTCTGGGTTGGGTTCGATCTGACCCGTGTTACAGCAGAACTCGGCCTGGCCTAGACGATAGAGCCAAGGAAGTGAAGGAATTCGACGAGTCCAAGATCGGATGCAAAGGACTCGCCGACTCGGGTGCCACCACCATCCCACGCTTCTTCATCCACCCACCTCAATCCCTTCAACTCACCCAATCATCCTCTTCCCATGTCATCCCCACCATCGATCTCTCCCGCCATTGATCCGAAACCATCCACCAGATCCACCATGCATCCCAGAACTGGGGCTTCTTCCAAGTCATCCATCACGACATCCCCATCTCCGTCCTCGACAACACAATCTCAGCCGTCCAATCCTTCAAGGAGCTTCCCGTGCAAGTGAAAACGCAGCACTACCGACGGGAGATGTGCAGCGGCGTCTCCTTCCAGACCAACTTCGATCTCTACAGGTCCAGTGCTGCCACGTGGTGAGATACGTTGTAGGTGCGGCTGGGACCGGAACCGCCGGAGGTTAGTCGGATCCCGGAGGTATGCCGGAGGGAGGTGATGGCTTGGGACGTGCACATGAGGAGGGTGGGGGATGTGTTGATGGGGCTACTTAGCTGAGTTTCTATCAAATTTATCTGAGTTTTTATCAAATTTATCTGAGTTTCTGTCAAATTTATCTGAGTTTTTATCACATTTATCTGAGTTTTTATCAAATTTATCTAAGTTTTGAACAAATCTATCTGAGTTCTAAACAAATCTATCTGAGCTTTTGACTATTTATCTGAGTTTTGGAACAAATTTATCTAAATCTGAATAAATCCATCTATGTTTTTGGCAAATTTATTTGACTTTTGAAAAATATAGCCGACCTTCTAACAAATTTATCTCCATTTTAAAATTTTAACTGAGTTTTTGAAAGAATTTTTTTTTTGTTTTTTGGCAAATTTATTTGTATTTTCTTATATCTAATTTTATTCATGTCTTTTAAAATTTATTTGTACTTTTTGAAATAATTTTAACTGAGTTATGACAAAAATACTTGAGTTTTTGAATTTTTTTTCTGAGAGGTGGAAAATTAGTTTATCTTAGTTTTGGAAAATGTATTTTCGTTTTTTTAAATTTATATGTATTTTTTAATTTTATTTACATATGTTGGATTTTATTTGCGTCCTTTGAAATTCATTTGCGTCTTTTGAAATTTATTTTTATTTTTTAATTTTATTTACATATTTTGGATTTTATTTGCGTCCTTTGAAATTCATTTGTGTCTTTTAAAATTTATTTGCATTTTTTGAATTTTCTTTGGATCTTTTGATATTTATTTGAGTCTTTTGAAATTTATTTATAATTTTTTAAAATTTATTTTGATCTTTTTAAACTTATTTTCCTTTTTTTTAATTTATTGCCTTTTTTTGAAAATTTATTGCTGTTTTTGAAATCATTGCATTTTTTAAAACTTATTTGAGTTATTTTGAAATTTATTTGTGTTCTGAAAATTTTTTTTGATCTTTTTAAAGTTATTTTCATTTTTTTAAAATTTATTTCCTTTTTTATAATTTATTGCGATTTTTGAAATTATTGTATTTTTTTAAAAATTTTATTTGAGTTATTTTGAAATTTATTTGTGTGTTTTTAGAATTTATTTGAAAATCTCATTAATGGGATTCCATTAATCGTGGCCAATTAAATGGTAGTTGACCATTATTAATGGGATATCCCACTAATCATGGGATATGATTGAAAGAAAGGGTAAATTAGACATTTTAGGTATGAGAAAGTGTGGAGGGACCTTTGGCTACATGACTTTTTTTTATGCATTATTTGCATTAAAGTCACAAGTTGAGGTAGCTGCGACCAAATAACCCCCTCCTTATATCCATTCTATCCAAAACCTCCCTCTTTCCTTCTTCTCCTTCTGAAAAATCAAAAGATCGCATCGCAGAGACAATGAGTTCCGTTCCTTTTCCATCTTCTTCTTTGTCGTCTTTTTTTCTAGATGCTCCGGATTTGTCATGCTCGAGAGCTTCTTCGATTATCTGCAACAATTCTTCTCAAAAAAGCAGCGCCTACATTCCAAAGCTCGATCCTTTTAGCAGAAGCAAGATCGAGCGCGGAGTCAATGGGCCCCCCTTCATCTAAAAGAAAGAAAACGCGCTCGCAGGTAAAAGATCTCCTTCTTCTCTTCTCTTCTTTTTTTTTCTTCTGATCGGATCGGATATGAAGATCTGACGTTTTTAGGGAAGTTTATGTGGTTGATTTATTCTTCTTTCTGTGAAAGATCTTTGTGTTTTGCAAGTTTTTCTTTCGCAGGCAAATAGATCTCTATCAGTCTGTTGTTTACATGGAATCTGAATTGATGATTTCGATGGATATAGATTCCGAAATGGATCAGAAATACAGGTTTCATACGAGGATCTGGCGTTTCAGGAATATTTACGTGGAATCTGCGGTTAATGCGTCGATTCTTTTTCTTTTTGTGGTTCTTTCTATTGAAATCGATGGATAGACTCCGGAATGGATCGATTGAAATCCTGATCTGGTTATCATTTGCATCTTGCTTTCTTGCACTCTATTTTCGATATTCGGATCATCTGCTCTTGTGACTTTTCTTTTATCTTTTCTTGTTCTTTACTTTCTTCTATTGCGCAAATCGGTTATAATCTGTGGTTTCTATAAGGATTCATGTCGTAGATTTCTTCTTTCCATGAACATATGTCTGATTAGGGATTATTTCCATTTACTCTTTTATTTTCTCTTTTATCATGGAAGAAATTCTTGGTGAATTGCTTTTAGATTCTTTACTTTGTCTGATTCATTTGAAATAGAAGGGTCGATTTTGGTACGGATTTTTAAAATAGATTGCATCCTTTTCTTATCAGCATCTTGCTTTATCGCACTCTTCCTGGATCTTCAGATCTCTGATCTTGACTGTTGACACTTCTCTCCTTTTTCTTATTCCATATCTTCTTCTTTTGTTAATGGGTGAGAATCTTACTCCTCTTTTTGTATGAAGAGAGATTTCTGTAATTTTTCTTGGACTTCCGTCGCCAATTACATCGATTCTTTACTTTCTCTGATTCTTTCGGTTGAAATAAATTGAGAGATTTTGGAGTGGATCCAATTGTTAATCACGTCTTACTTTCTCGCCTTTTTCTTATACACACCTGATCTTAAGACTCCGTCGATGACAGAACGGACCGTCACAATAGACGACTCCGTAGTGGATTCTAAAATTAAGTAGTTTCCGATTGTTAAATGTTAATGCAATTTTTCTTTAAACAACAGAACTTTGAATCAATTCGAGAAACACCCTTAACCTTCAAAAATTCTAAAAGAACTCCATTCACTTTGAAACTGTTTTTATAAACATTTATGCAAACTGCTCATTGCACTTACATTTTCACTGGTTTTAATACCGAAATTCCTTTATTCAGTAAAAAAAATTCTCAAAAACTCCTCAACGTAGCATTTCTTTTTACATATTTATTCCTTAGCATAGTTTGTCTGTCCAAGTATGGCCTTCTTAGATTCTCAATTACACCTTCAAATTATTTTTTTTTTTAGAACCACTTTGGATACCTTTTTAATACAAGTTGATAAAACTTGTAGTAGTTTTTTTTTTTTGAACAACAAAAAAAATGAAGTTTCAGAGTTGCGAGTGTTTTTTTATATATATATATATATATTTTTTGGTACCTTTTCATCTGATTGCTAATGTTCTTGCTTTCTTGCAACCCGATTGGATATTTTGATCTTAATGTCCCCATTTTCTCTCCTGTCTCTGCTTAATATAGGCGGTTCCTCCTTTTTTGACCTTCGCCCTCAGATCATTAGAATCTGGAATTCTCTACTCTGTGTGTAGAACTGTTTATACTTATGAAACCTAAGTTATAATTCAATTTTGTAAATGTAGCTTTCTTCTGACTGAAAAAACCTGCCCTTTCTTCCTGGTGAAAATGCTAATGATCTTGGCGGTTTGCTTGACGGGGTACAGCTAATCTGTGCTGTTAATTGGGTCAAAATGGAGTTTTGGGGCTCTGTGGTCATACACGTGAGCCAACATGGACTCAAATTTATCAGTCAGATTTTAAGCAAGATGGGATGATGCTTACATGATGATATTGTCCGGTTTTTAAATTATGCTCTGTACCCAATTCATTGCGACTGAACCTTGATAGATGGGATAATGCCTGCATCCATGGTTAGTTTTATTGTTTAGAGCTTGTTTCGATGGACAAAACACTTCCATCTGTTTCTTGTTCAATGGTGGAGCATAAAAAGTTGCGTTTCCCCAACTGAATTGTGGTGCATCTATTCCACCCGAAATAGTTGTATTTGTTTGTGGTTGGAAATTAGAAAATCATACTATCAATTATTAAATATCTGCACTGCCAAAAGAGGCCCTGTATATTGTCTTGATTGCAACCCTAAGGGGTAGTTCTGTTGGCTTAGGACTACGGTTTGCACTCGGAGGTTAAGAGTTTGAAACTGTGCTATCACACTGGAGTCACAAAGGATTTGCCGGGTTCCCTCGGGGCCTGAAGGGATTAATCCGGCCTATAGGATTAGGATACCCTCCATTATAAATATATATATATATATATATGTGTATATATATTGTCTTGTGTGCTCTTTACATCTCCTGCTGATAATTTGCAGCACTCACATACTAGCATTGTGAAAAGAGCTGCAAATTTTTTATACCACTTTCTTAGTATTGGTAATATTTTGTTTTCATTTTAATTGTTGCAAATTACTGTTCTGCCCTTGAAGATGATGAGTCATACAAATGTTGGAGAGCCTACTTTGAGCTGAAAGATCTCAAAGTTCAAACCCTTCTGTGCAAGTGTTTTTTGACTTGCTAGATAAAGTAATTGAATTTCTTACTGTATCCCTTTCACGTCTTTAACTTCAGAGGGAGTATTCAAAAGAGGACGTGGAGAAGCTGGTCATTCAATAAGGTGTGGTGAAAACTCTAATGGGATGTTTAAACAAAACGAGATTGCAGCAATCAGAAAAATTGAGAACTTGAAGAAAATGAACAACTAAATGCCAAGGATCAAAACCAAAGACATTTTACTGTTCCTGACGGGCTTCCCAAAACCCAACAGGGGATAGAAGAGGGAAGAGAAAGTATGAGGGATGTTGGATACAAGAGGGAAGAGAAAGCTTCCATACTCCTCAGAAGCATGGAAACTTCCATGCTTGGTACTCTTTTCCACATGATCATGAAATTGACTGACTGATTGATCTCATTTTCTCTTGTTTTTTTTTTTCCTTTCCTCCTTTTTTAAGGTAGAAAACACAACCTGTGGTGCTCCTCTGTGCAGCAACACTTCCAATTCAAGCAAGAATTTAATAACGAGAAATTTTCAGATATGAGACTTTCGTACACAAAATATGCAAGTTAGGCAGCGCAGGTGATGGGAGCCGTTGGATCTGAATGAGGATCCAACAGCCAGGACATATGCTATTTAACGAAAAAGAAAAGACAAAAAAAAAAAAGTGGTTCTCATCTGATCGTCTGCCTCCTCCGTCTCCGTCCCTATGAAATGTTTAATGTTACAGCTTGCAAAGAGACGACATCGGAACCTGCATCTGCCTCCATCCTCGCTCCCGTGCAACCGACAGCATATCCATCTTCTTTCATCCTTATCATGGATTGGGCGTCTCTCTCTTTCTGGCCCCCTCCCCAAACAACCACGGCCAACCCTCCCATCTTTCATTTTTCTTGAATGTTTACGTACTTTCATCTCTCTTTTTACCTTTTTTTTAAATACACTTCAAGTTAGCCTTTTCCTATTTTCTTTTGACAAAACCCTGCAATTGGGTACTGTCCATCAATCCAAGGGCAATTCAATGCATCATTTGCAGGAATGTTGTTCCAGTCTTGAAGAAATGTTTGCTGAATGTATGAGGATGAGGATGGTGGATGTTGTAAGGAATTGTAATGGATTGAGGTGGTTGTAATGTGATGTTTATGAGGGCATTGTAATGGGATGTTAGATTTCAAGTAATGGAACCATAGATCTGTTCTCATTTCTCTCTGTTTTTGTATTTACATGTTTTGTTGTGCTTTTAATGATATGAAATATCATTCATTCATTCACTTTTATCAATTGAGTTTACCCTTTGAAGAAAATGGGTACTCTACCTAGATGCTAAAGAAGTTTCCTTATATCATCAATTGCAAGATGATTAAGCCATTGCAACTATAGTCATTTTGTTGGAAAGTGTGGTGGTGATTGGTTATTGAAATAATATGGGGTTATTCTTCTAGCAATGGCAACCTGTATGCATTTATGAACTCAAGTTTGAATGAGATCTGGAAACGCAGCGGACTCCTCTTCTAACTGCTGTCAACATGTTCTTCCATTCCGAAAGAGACTTCAGCATTATGTTGCCATTTTGACTTGGATTGTGCAACCTGGAAGCATCATGTGAATGTAACACTCATGTTCGGAATGAAAATTCATGTTGTTTCTACCATGACAAGAGATTCTTGAATGGGGCATGCGGGAAATATTGTTGTTGCTCAGATCAAGGACCTGCACCTGCAAGGATCTTACTTCCCATATTCAACAAGACAAACTTCTCAGTTTCCTTAAACTAGAAATTGCATTCCACTTATAAAATGAGCAAAGGAGTTTGAATTCTCATTGGATTTATAGACTGAGTACATTTTTAAAAGCTTTTCACCATTAAATTCCAATACACCACTCCATTCACTTGACAACCGTTAATATCAACTCCAACCCATCAAAGTTCAATGATCCATTTCATTTGACAACGTTATAAAATCAACTTAACACCTGTCAATGACCATTCAATAGTGCAGAAACCTGTAAAGGCTGTAACCATCAACTTTCATGATATCTTAATCCCATTCATTTTACAACCTCAAAACATCAAAACATTTACTTATAAATAACGAAATCATCAACTTTGAACATGACAGTCTCCATTCATTCTACAAATTTATAACATCAAAGCATTCAGGTAATAACAACCGTAGCATTAAACTCTGAAATTTAAACAAGACAACAATCTCCATTCAAATTAGAACCCCGATTACAACTTGTTTATACATGCAAAGAACCATTAAAATTACATCACAGATCCCCCTTAGGTCAAGCCTATTACATTCCCATATAAACCCACTATCCATTGCAGTACAACCAACATCACAAATAACAGCCAACATCTACAATATAAACTTCCATTACAGCAGCCAATAGCTGATTCGCTCCACTCTTATCGATTCAAGTCCTACAAATTACAGCACAGAGCAAACATGAAAAGAACATTTCACCATGTGATCACTGTATAAATTTTATTCAAGAGACCCAATCAGTTGTATAGTGTGTTTTTTTTTTTTTTTTTTGGCTAAAAGTAGAGTTTGATTGGGTTAAAAAAACGCGGATCTACTTTCCATCCCCGTGGATCGACCTAGGACTCCCAAGAATTACTTACTTCGCAACAACCTTGCAGTTGGGGATTTATCTACAACATCAAGGTTGTAGAACTCTATTACTCTTCCCCCAAAGTTTCACCATGTGACTCAATAGTTTAGTTAATCTACTATGCAAATATAGATGGTTAAGAACAAAAAATAAAGCAACCATTTATGGTGTACCAAAGAAATTGGTCTAACACTAGATTAAATGAACAAATGGTATTAGACCAAGTGAACCAAATCTATGAAATATAAATTACGACTTGAGTGTGACAATTCTTCACCTTTAAAGAGTGTGACATCAAAGCTTGACACAACACTCTTCCCCTTCTAAAGGGTGCCACTCACTGCCATATCAATGTTCCTTCTTTTGACATGGTCACTCTCTCATATACTCTCAAGGCAACAAGATCATCTAGGCTCGCTTCCCTTGCACCTCTTTCTTTCCTAGCATCACATCAATCTGTGGCAATATTTATTTTTTTCAAGATCTATTTAAAAAAAAAAATGTCATAAATGAATGAAAGTGCCTCTCAAAACTTAGCTTTTCAATCTTAGAACATCTCATTCTTTATTCATTGTTGGTTCCTCACACAATTTTAACCTTTTGCTCTACTCGCACCATATTGGTGTATTGGTGGGGTGTTGGGAAGAAATGAGCCATCGCATGATATTCACTAGGTATGAAGCCTTCAAAGTCTTCACCAACAGAGTCATCACCAGGGGAGAGTGTATAAATCATCACAAAGATCATGAAAGAAAGAATTTTGTATTTTCATCAAGTTCAATTGAAGAGAAAACATGAATATAAGGGGTGGCTCGGACATCTGATGCTTATAGTATCAATTGGGTTTTCTTTGCTTCTCTCAATAGACTCACTTTCTAGGTATGACTTTGGCTCGTACTAGCAACATGACTTCGAAATAAAAACTCCTCCCATCCTTATGTAACATAAATAAAAATGCAAACAAACTAACAATACTTGATATATGATTTGTTGCACAGACTCTGAGTAACTGTGTCATTTTGGGGGAAAATGCCAACTACCAACGATATGGAGTCAGCATTTCAGATTGCCTTCGGCAAACAGAAGACAAATCCTGACTCACAACAACATTCAGATCCAGTGACCAAACATTTTCTTGTATTATCAATTGTGTATCAAAATATATGAAAATTAAAAGGAATGCAGACTTGCATAAACCAAAATGAAGGATTGACCATGAAGAACAAAAACATAAGCAACAAACAATTCCTAAAGTAAAATCATATGTAACACAAAAGGGTTAAAAATTAAGCATGCAGCATCCCAAATTTATGAATGAACTGATTGAAGAGCTTTACTGACGTAGATAGCGGCCAAGAAGAACAAGTAGGCCATGATACATGCAACCAAATATTAAGAATTTAAGATGAGGCATCCCCTATTATTTTCCTTAGCTTTTGATTAGTTTGATATTTTATATTTTATGCTTTTAGGACACATTTCAACTACTGTCAATGATACTCCAGTCATAGTCTACTTTCATTTGGTAAGGTTTACATCAAATCCATTAATTAAATGAATCGCTAAGATTAATTCAATTTTCCTTCCTCATGTACTGTGTTTATTAACTCGTGTACAGGGCACCTTTAATAGCCACCGGAATGAGAACAAACTTGTATATGAAAACTCTCTTGGGTAAAAACCTTGCAAGAGGTCTTTGTGGTAGTTATTTTGCAGCACATAAGCATTAGCTTAGGATTTCCTGAAATATGAGGCATTGGAAACCTAGATCTAGGCATAATGATTTAGTACCAATCTTGGGATGAACCTTGTGTTTATTTCAGATTTGGATCACCACCTATTTGCAACTGTTATTACAGGTCAGATTTTGCTCGTAAGCTCTTCTCAATCTTACACAAGATTTATAAAGTGTTTTGATTTTCTTCTTCAAATGTGCATATGGTAAAACCTAATATTTGAGAGTTAAAAGGTTAATCTAATGGGCCCATGAAAATTAGCTTTTTGGGCATACAATGGCAGTGGTTGAGGGCTCTACTACATAATTTATGGTTTCTATACTAGGAGCAACGAGTACATAAATGTAGTAATAAATTAATAATCTAGTTCCACCAAAAATGTAGAATGATAGAAGAACTTCTCTCAGTTCTTACATCTTGAACCCAATGAATCCCTTGAGCAATAATACCATCTCTCCAAAGCCAATTTATTTGCCACAAAAGCCAGTCATCGATAGCATCTTCGATCATTAACTGCAAAAAAATTTTGGAAATCCAGAAAACCTGTCTTCTGCAGAAAATAGAATAAAGAAGAAAATGCAATCAAATTTATGAAGGAATTCAACCAGATTTTACAATATGAAATTCATCCCCTAAAAAGTATGCATAAAGTGCCATAGCAGTTACAGACGTCAAGAAATTTAATTCCAAACATACTATTAAACTATCACGTAGTACATTCTTAGAAATAAAATGAGACCCGCAAAGCTAGGTTGATGGTTAAGACATTCTCCCACCTGGGGAGATGTGCCGGGATAGACACCGGAAGGCCTCCTATATAACCCGGCAAAAGAAAGGGACGCTCGCATGCTGCACAGTATAGTTACTACAAACAGTATAGTTCATAGGACCACAAAGGTAAGAATCCAGTCAAGGCTGCAGTTGCATCATTGTTATTAAAAAAAGACACATTCATGATATTGCAATCTCTTTTTTTTTTTTTTTTTTTGGCTTGTGGCTGAAGTGCTGATATATATTTACAAAGGTAAACTGTTACAGAATTCACAAAAGTAACACCTTTGTACAGTCCTGAAACCTGGAAACAGAGCCTATACACAAACTGGGAGTTTACAAGCCTACACAGAAATATTTAAATGTACCGTGTTTCATTGTCAAAATAATATAATACTGAAATATTAGAAATTAGAGTTCTATTATTTTCTTATTGTGTATAACGATACTTGAGAGAATATACCAAATTATTCCATTATTAAAACATTTGTGTAAACACATTCTGCTGCTAACATGTTAAAATAATTCCAATATACATTGAACCTTTTACTTGATTGGTAATATCTTCTAAAATTATATTTTGTACAATTTTTTTAACTCATGAAAACACTGAGCCGAGAACCGATAAAGTAATATTAACATGATACAACACTGCCATTGTAGAAAAGAGCCCGCAGCATGATTGGAAGGTGCTCAGAATTTCAACTTGTGGTTGGAGGATCGATTAATGTTAACGTTTAAGAAGAAGAAGAAGAAGGAGAGAGAGAGGAGGTATTGCAATATTGGATTGAGAAACATCTAGAAGCAGAATACCGTAGGACAAACAAACAAATTAATCTCAAAATAGAATGAAAATTGCACTAGAAAAAGAACATACTTTGTACAACTTGTTTTAACTCATCAAAAAACAAGTAGCTGAGGCTGAGATGCCAATAAAGTACTATTAACGTGTCACAGCTGTTAGATGAGAAATTGCAGTCATAATCTCAAATCACAAACGACATAAGATAGATTTGCTGAAAAATGTTGTAATTCAAAGAGACAGAATTATAGAGTTCTAGTAAGGGGGGAGGTGTATGACAGGGGGGGCTCTGTTTTAAAACTGGGGAAAGGAGGTACATAAGGTTTGGACCGATGATTGGTTGGGGGCAGGCTATTCGTTTGGTATTTTCCCTAGCTTGTTTAAGGTAGTTTCAGATAAAAATAAATTCGGAGTCTCATATGTTCAGTCAGGGAGTAGTATGTCCTGTGTTATCTCTTTTATGAGAGATTTGCATCAGAATGAAGCAGTTGGGTATGAGTCTATATTGGGTCTTCTGGCACTTCCATTTGCAGAAGTGAGAACGATTTTCGCATTTGGAAGTACTTCTGGAATGTTTTCTGCCAAGTCATTCTATATGGCCTTTATAGGACCTCTCTCGGGCTTATATGGCATCTATGTAGTATGGCCTGGCTGATGCAGGCCAGATAATAGGTCGGCCAACGATCGTGGATCGTGAATCTTGGCTGCGTCACTGGCTCTTCATGTAGAGGATTTTTCTTGATTAACAATCACTGGAAAGGTCTTTGACCGTAGATAATCTTCAAAGGAAAGGCTTGACTTTATAGAATATTGTTGATAAGTGTACTATATATGGGAGACCAGGGTGCGGTTGCAATCAACCATTTATTTCATCATTGTGATTTTGCGTCACATCTGTGGATTTTAAGGTTTGTGAGATTTCATAGTGTATTCCTAAATCGCCTGTCGCCTTCATTCTGTCTTGGAGGTTGGGTTCATTTTTACGGCCGTGGTTTGCTGATATGGAGGCATATATCCCTTTTGCAACTATATGGTCTATTTGGAAAGAAGTAACGACTAATGACAATTTTTAGGGGGGGGGGACACTTCATCGCCGGTTGATGCTATAGTTTCATTGGTGGGACTTAGGTCAGTAAGGTGGTTATGCAGGAAGAAATTCAAGGAACTAAAGGTGTAAGCTTGATGACATCTTCTGAAATTGGACGCTTGCACCATTTGTCATCCAAGGAGAAGAAATATGTCTCTTGGAGGCTTCCTTCCATTGGATCCTTGAAATTCAATGTGGATGGTGTGGTGAGGGTAAACCAAGTTCAGCGAGGATAGGAGTTCTTCGTAATTGCAAGAGGGAGGCTTTATTCATGTTCTCCAAGAATGTGGGGGTGAAGAATTCTAATGAAGCTAAGGTTTTAGCAATTCTAGAAGCTCTGCGCTTATACTCTGGTTCTATCCTAGAGGAGTCCGTTGTGGAAAGTGATTCCCTCAGCACACTTCGTGGGCTAATTCAATGGAGATGAGTCTGTGGAAATTTCAGTTCTACTTCAATGAGATAACATTTCTATCTTCATCTTCTCGGGTAGTCTTTTAACACATTAGCTGATTAACCAATGGGATGGCAAATGCGTTAGCCAAACAAGGGGTTGATAGGATCCATTCTATGGCGGCATCTCTTTTGTAATTGTTGTTTGCATCTAAGAAAAATTCTCTTATCCTGATACTTTGTTCTCTTTTTTTTAATTTTGTTTTGTTGTACGATCCTTGATCTTTCAACATGATATCTGTAATTTCCCAAGAGGCCAACAGCACAAATTCGCACACCAAACAGCACATAACCTTCTACAAGAACAGGGATTTTGCCGAAGCAAATGGGCCCCAACAAGCCTAGATGAAGTACCATTAGTTCCAAGGAATTGACAATACACTGATGCATGGGGCCAGAAGAAAACCATGCTGACGAATGATCCAATATCTTTGATTAGACCACCCACCACGAGCTTGATACCCATCAAGTTGAGCTGGACACCCATCATCCACAACACTCACGCAGTCTTGTGAGAAAGAATCTCACAATCTTGAATAAAGTCTTCCAGTAGCAACGAAATATAATCCTACTGCAAAGAGTCTTAAATGCTTCTGCAAATCAAGATTGTTAAGTTCATGGCTCAAATTACCTTTTGACAAGGGCCCACACAAAAGATAGAATAAATGTGGCTCTGAAACCGTATCATGATACAGATTCCCATGACGTAGAACTAGGCCTGTCAATCCAGCCCTTTGACAAGGGGGCCCTGCCCTTGTTTTTTTTTTTTTTTTTTTTCTTTATTTCTTAATACATATATATATATATATATATATAGCCTACAAAACGCTGCTAATAATAGAATAACAGTAAGAAAATGGGGATAAAGGTAGACCGCGATGATATTCATCAATAGTAGTAAAAAAACCAAAATAAAAATAATAAGAAACAACCAATAATTGTGATTGGTGTCTATTTCCATTGTTCCTATTTTCTAAATATCTAACATCAACGGCGCCAATAATTGTTGATCTTTATTTTTTTTTTCTTTACCATTTATTCAACTACAGCCGCCAAAAGATTTTGAAATTTTCAATTTTCCTAAGGATATCTAAATGTGCCAATACGACTATTTCTAAATTTTATGTGTATTAATCTATTTGCATTCTTTGAAAGTCTCAGCACCTGTCTCTACTGGTAGGTGTACACTTGTGTTCTTTGTTTTCCAAGTTCTGTGTAGTATCAAGTACAATTGTATGAACAACCTATCGATGCTCGATGGTAGTGTATAAATTAAAAAAAAAACTGGTTTTCTTGTTTTCAGGCCCTGGGCCCAGCCCCTCAAGGGTAAGGTAATGGGCCTAGGTAGAGCAGGCCCTTCAAGGGCTTTGGCCCACCCGGGCCCTCCCAGCATATACTGAAGGTAGGGTAAGGGCAACATCGGCCCCAACCCGGCCTGCCCCTTTGAGGAGGAGAGAGATGATTTTTGGGAGTAAAAGCTCCTCCCTTGCTTGAAGGTCTCCTTTATACATTTGTACCACCAGTACCAAGACTAGATTATTTGGCATAATTTAGGCCAGTTACATCTCAAATAGTGTAAATATACAATAAGTCTTACGATTATGGTGGTCTCTGAGAGCATGAGCACAGTGTAGTCCGTTGCATAAGGATCTGTGCCTACCTTTCCCAGGCACCACTTGGATGCTTTCATGGATAAGGCATATGGAGCTTTTATAGATGTTAGGACTTGGGGCTCATGTCCAACAACCTTCATGTCCACTCTTACATCTAACTATCATGAAAGATGGGCAACTTTTTTAAAGATAGAACAGTTCTTATATTCCGTCTACCTGCTTGATGAGAATTAGTAGGAGGAAGAAAAGATCAAGATAAAGAAATTTTTAAATGACTACAAATCACAAAAATAAACTATGAACTAAGAAACTTGCTTTAAGAACATGTTCCTCTTTGCATAACAAATTTAACATGAAGTATATGACCTGCAATTTGAATATCAAAGGATATGATGATGACTTCATTTTTAAAAGTTAATTCCAACAACTGAAATAGCTGTTAAAAATAATGGACAACTTAAACATGATGTTAGATCCTCACCTCAGCCACCCTCTTCTACTAAGTTGAAATATCTTATCGACTAAATTCAACAGCGACACACTTAAATTAGGCGGCGTCCACTGCAGATGAATCAGTGTGGAACCGTGGAAGGATATCAGAACAATGATGAATACAGCTACAAGAAGACCAAATGCCTATATTAGGGGAAATTCCTCCTGTGGATGTTCCTACACGGGGACGTCCATGTTGTCAGGTGCCGTGAAATTCAGAGTCCTTTTTTTCGATAAGCCCCCCACCTCTTAAAACCATGGTTCAAAATAGCGGCCGCTACGTAGCGTAGCGCCCGCATTATCGGCCGTAGCGGTTGAGGCCGCTATGCTATTTTGAAAATAGCGACGCTACGGTCTAAACCTAGTATTGCCAAGTAATTTTAATTTTTAAATACTATTTTTGCTATTTCTTCTCCTCAACAGCCTTTCTTAAAGTTGTCTATGCCCTTACATAGTTTCAAATCACTAAAAATACACAATCTTGGTTGCTATATAAGATTCAAAAAAATTAGGTCATTTAAGAAATTCACACCACTACACCGCTACGTATCACCACAACCGCTATGTATCACCCGCTACGTAGCGTTTTGGCCACTGACCGCTACGCCTGCCGCAACCGCTATTTGCTTAAAACATTCACATGGGAATGTCCACGTAAGAGAAAATTAAGTCTCAGAAGGATCAACCTTTGAGGACTCTTAATGCAGACAAAATTGATTAAAAATTCTCATAAAGTAGTTTCCTGTTAACTTCTATTTATATTGAGAATTTTGAGAAACAATTCGGTTTATTTGTACATCATTCAGTTTATTTGTAATTTTGTAAGTTAGTTTCAAAAATTAAGACTAGCTTAAATTTGAGTTATTTTAGACTAGAGTTATGATGTTATTAGAGTTCCCTAGTGTTATGGGATTAGGTTTCCTATTATGGTTATGAATAGGTTTCCGAGTTTAGTTAATGTCATTGGCTATAATCTATGAATAGCCATTGGCTATTCTTAATAATACAGGTCAATCAATTCATTCGATAAGAGTTCAATCAATTTACTTAACATGTAGCACCAAAATTTCAACTTGATAGAAAAACAAGTTCCTTAGGTTCCTTGCTATATCTTTCTTCTTTTATCTTTTATTTTCCTTTTCCCAAAAAGCATTGCCTCAGAGGGCCGGAGACCACAGGTCATTGGGTCTGTATTAGTAGTGCAGAGAAACCAGAGAAGAAGAAAGAAGGGTGCCCGTTGGTTTTATTTCAAGAAGAGAGGGTTAACTGGAAAACACACACACACCAAAAAAAAGAAAAAAGAAAAGGGAAAGGCAGCAAGTTCTACAACAGGCCCTTGCTTCTTCAGTTGCAAAAAAGGTGTGTGTGTGTGTGTGTGTGAGAGAGAGAGAGAGAGAAAGAGAGAGAATATAACTCTATCAGTTAAACAGGTCGTGGGATTTTTTGAAAAAACAAAACAATTGAAGGTTTCAACATGATGTGTCGGTGCTTGGCTTGAATCTATAAAGGGCCGGATATTACAGTAACAAGGACTCGGACAGGAAAAAAAGAAGGGAACAGGTTCTTTTTTAATCATGTGCATATTCATCAAAACCATCATTCCCGTATTGTTCTTCAACACCATGATCCATATGCTTCTAGGAGAGATCAAGACCTATGATGTCCGTAGGATACGGCATAGACACGGCAGGGACACAGATTTTACATGTAAAAAGGGAAGTATCGGATACGATACGTTGCCCATTTTGAAGTATCTGTGCATCATAGATCGAGACATATCTGATCTAGCAGTCCACTAGCTCCAATAGACTAAAAAAAAAGTGGAAAATAGCAGGGACGGACCTACAGACAGATGGTGGCCACCAGCAAAGCACAATGGACATTTTTTGCAACACGTCAAAAGAGAAGAGATTATACTTATTGCAAACTACACAGAGTATCGCAACAAAGATTGTTTAGGACTTCGATATTGGGTGTTCTTTTCACCACAAAAGTTTATGATATCATTCAAGTCAGGGAGAAAACTTTATAAAGACTTTACAGTTATTTGGTTGTGTGAATCCAAGCAATCATTATGGGTAAGCATCCATCCTTAGTTTTGCGTGAGAATGTTGTGTAGCATTCAAACTCATCAAATATGCTATGTAGCATAAATGGGTTGATTTAATCAGTATTGTTGTTGAGAAAGAGTTTGTAGAGGGGATGAAGCTTTTATCTCCTTCATCAATCAAGTTCCAGGCAGATAGAAGATCCATCATCCTCACACAGAAAATGGATCAATCATTGCAGGGTTCTCAGGCAAGATAAATCCCACTAACCCATTGCATGCAGAGCTTACAGCCCTACTAGCTGGGTTGCAATTATGCCTCTTCAGGAATATCAACAATGTTGTTATTAAAGGAGACAATCTCAGTGTCATAGAGTCCCTTCAGAATGATGGGGATTTTCATGGGACCTAATAATCTCTTGGAGGAAATTTTCACAATGTTTATAGCATATTGGGATGTTGAGGGCCCAATTTTGTAAGTGAACTACTAATGCTCTTGCAAATGCCCTTGCGAAGTGGGCAACCCCAATGTTCACAACAGTTTATAATCTGCCTCTTCATATCCTCAACATTCATTTATAAGATGTGAAGACGTAGGTGTGACGCCTATCAAAGGTCAAACTGAAGTGGAAGGTCGTCAGTCAAGTCTGCACTTTGGGAATGATGTTTGGTTTTAGCTCTGTAACGTTTTAGGTGTTTGCGTTCTTGGCTTTTTTGTGTTTGTTTTGGGGATCTAAAATCCTTTTCCATAAAAAAGAAAAACAAAGAGAGGAAGTGTACATATGGTGTTTAGCATGGTTCAAAATCGCGATCACGGTCAACGCGCCGCGGTTCATGGTCAATCACGGTGCGAATTTCTATTTTACTCCAAAAAAATTTGGAAAAAAAAATATCCAAAAAATCCAAAATATTATAAAATGTTAGAAAACAATGTCCTTTTCCATTAGTACACACTATATAGCAAAACAACGGTCCTCCTAAGTTCTAACAGTATGTATCGCTGCTATTTAATATTTTATTATTAAATATACTATTTTAGTGTTTAATATTTCGCCCCATCCTTATAATTTATATATCCATCAATGTAATTCATGTTTAAAAACCACAGCACTTAAAGAATTATGAAAAATAATTTATATTTCACTCTGGGCCCATGATCAAATTAAGCGTGCCACATTATTAGAATCATTAGCCTATTAGAATGAGACTTTAGGAAACTAGTCTTTTACAAGAAATTATGTTTATCAAAAGGCGAAGAGAACTTTAACAAGAATAAAACAGCAACAACACTACCTCCTAATAATAACTTAATGTGCACCCCAATCATATTGGAACTACTGCTACATAACACTAAAGTCAACAGGAGTTTTACTTGAAACAGAGATGTTTTAATTTCTTAACATAAGAAAACAACAAATGTACAACTATATCATTATTCTCCATTCAGTGAAACAAATATAGGTTACAAGTACATCACCCTTTGTAAAGGACAGTTCGATAACCATTAATTAGTAAAATAAAAAATGCAATCATAACAGAATGTGAACACTAAACAGTCAAAGTTCTAATGACGTGCAATATTGCATATCTTCCGTGCAGCTTAATTCAATTATACATCATCATGAAACTTCTTTGACCATGCAAATGTTTCTCATCCTATGTGGCATCCATAAAATTCCTCCATAGAAGCTACCAAATGTTAGTTATGCTACCATACTGTCCATAAAGGTCAAGAATCGCTAAATTACATTCATGAAATTCATTCTTACAAGCTACAAAATCATTGATATTCATATTAGTTGTTCCACTATTATGTCCATATTGGTCAAAAATCATTTTTTCTACAAAATATGATATAGAATATATATATATATATAATAATCACATTCATCAAGGTCCATCACTATGATATGTAAGACATTCTTCAAAGGTTCTTCTATTATGCTCTGAAATATGACATAGAAAATACATTGATCACATCAATCAAGGTCCATATCTAAGAAATGTAATCCATTCTTCAACACTCCACCCACTCCCCAACCCCTCCCTTCTCTCTCCCCACCCCGAAGGTCCAATCACTCCTGGTAAAACCTATACAAATTTAAAAAGGATATAATAGCCCGTGAGACCAATGAAAAGGCCTCTTATACTAGCTTTTGTGAATTCTAACCAAATAATTTCAATATTAAGATGTACACGAACGTGTGCGCGAATGACGTAAGTGAGAACAGTCATATAATGTACCTGTACCATTAAAAAATAATACCATTCACCAGAACAAAAGAGTTGTACAAAGTCCTTGTAATTTACCCTGGGCTGGCAAAATCCATAATGGGCTGCATCACCACGCAAATTAAAAACTCCCTGCCAAGGCTTCGTACCAGTGGGCATTCAGCCTCTCTTGGGTCTTAAGACAGCAACCAAGACTCCTGCCATAAGCCTCTGAAGGACCTGAAACCAAAATGAAAGCTCAAAAATGCGTGTGTACTGTAGCATAAAGAGCAAATGTTATCAATCAGAAGATTCACTCACACCTTGTACTCACACTCAGAAGAAAATAGAGCAGGATGAAGCTCCTTAGAAGCAATCAGATGATACCGTAACCTTTCATCTCTTTCTTCAAAAGATAATGTACCCATAACATCCACACCAATAGAAGACTGATTCCTTCTGTAAATGTCTAGGTGGTCACCTATTAAATCAACCAAATCCCTGAAACGTAAAAAGTAATTTAATTTGGACTGTAAAATGAAAAATACCCAATCAAGTAGAAATGATTGTCCATGAGTTGCAATAGTAATATAAAAGCACCTTGTCAGCAAGTCAACAAGACTGATCTGTTTAATCCTTCCAGATAGCTCACGAATAACATGTTTGATAAGCATGTGTACCTGATCAGGGGCCTCTTTGTCAGGAGTAATTGCTGAATACCACAAATCAACCATGAAGCCCCGCAAGATCTTATTAATAAAATCGTCTACAGCAGCCTCAACAAGAGGCGAATCGATTTTTCTCCTCCCTCTTGGTGCAGTCGGTAGAGGTGAGATACGGGGATCATCCAATGACAACTGCTTTTTCTGCAATTGAGACAGATATGTTGGTCGACGAACTGGCCGAACCTTCCAGCGGAATTCCACTTAATGAGTAGAAGGCATAACGCAGAGAGCATAAGAAATGCTATCAGGATATTAGTCCACATCGATTTACTTGTGTTTGCAATAAACATGTAAAGGCATTTAGCGGTGCCGTATTAATGGCTGGCTGATATGGATCAATGTGGGAGAAAATACCAATAAGACGAAAACACAATGAAAGAAAAGAGACCAAATTCAATGTTCCAATATACAAACTTAGTACCAAACATTTAATTGCTTTATAACCTACGAAGAAAAGGAAAAATGGCATGTATAATTCAAACTATTCAAACGACACCAGCATTTTCGGCTCACAATACAAAAGAACCATCACTAGGTCTCACATTAGGTATTGACATGTGAGATATAAGCCAGTGAAAGATGTGCAATGTGTTAAAACTTACGATATCAAGGCCCAGAAGATTTTGACAGTCACATTTTTACCAGTTGATAAAGAAGATGAAAATCCTATTTTTATATTAACTTTAGCAGTTCATAAAAGAACAAAATATGGAAGAATGCATATAGACAATTAGGGTACAAATTCTACCTAAAGAATCGTATACAAAAATGCAAAAAGATTTTTTTCTTTTTGAAGTAAAAGTAACGGCAACTTGTCTTTCAATGATTAAATGAATGTTCAGATTGTAAAATCAGTGATTTTTGACAAGCTGGGCAGCATCTCCAATGCAGCATACACCATGAAAAGAAGGTGGTTATTGGATCCCCTCCAGCTGGTACTCTCAAAATTAATGCGGACAGAGTAGAGAGAGGAAAGCTAGACCCATTAAGAACAGGTGGTGTTAGTGTTATGAGAAAAGGGTGAGTACAATCGTGTTTTTTAGTATAACAGGGACCAAAGATTCTAGTGATGTAGATATACGCACGCACAATTTTTTTTAATGGTAAAAGACAAAAAGAGGTACACATCTTTCAGAAAGTGAACACTATGATGCTATTATTAGAAAGAAAAGAGGTAGACAGCTTTCAGAAAGTTCATGTCTTGAGAGAAGTTAATGAGGTCGTAAATATTTTTGTCAAAACGGGAGCATTTAGCGACTCTATTTTGTAGGCTTTTCTCATAATTTCTTCATCCAATGGTTGTCCTAACTCCTAATTGTGCTGTTGGTATAATTCTCTAATATGATTTTGTACTTTTTTGGTTTATGTCTTCTCCTAATGACGTTGGTTGGTCGTGGCAGTCGTTGTTGTCACATTGCTTTGGTTGTCTTGAAAGAAACTCCATTCAATCATGGAAAAATTAAGTGTTTAAACTGACCTTTAGCATTACGATTGTACCTAGTACAATATATGCTATATAGTACTCACAATATGCTACATATTACTCATACATAATATATTATGAGTGCTTGTCATGCAAATCCTTTTCCATTTTATACTCTTACTAAGTACAGTTCTAAAAATTCATTGTATCAAGTTGGATTGGTCTCTCCGTCAAACTTGCCCCAAGCCATTCCCTCAAATTGCTAGTTTTGAAAGTCCTGTGCACAGATTTGCAGCTAAATATCTTTTTACTTTCCACAATTTACATCAGAAAAATAAAATAAAATAAAATTGATTTATGGCACCACATTTTGAAGATGAGAGATGCAATCGATTTATTCCAGTATGCATTTAGGTCTGCATAAAAATCTACAAAAGTATCTACCAAGGTATCACTTTTGCTCCATCCCATCCTGAATCATTGTTCATTTCATTGCACATGAAATCAGAAAAATATCAGAGGTTATTTTGATATGTTCTTCTCACTTCCCTTGGCAAGCAACATCCAAAAGGACACCAGAATTCTCGCATTATGCCGAGTTTCCTCAGACAAACAGTTAAACGAATTGATTTAACTTTAAAAAATCTTTCTTTTATGGCTTCGCTCATCAAAACCCTACTCCTATCACATTGAAAACTACGAGGACAGATTCCTCCTAAACTCATCAAATGCAGGACGAAAACAACCCTAATTACCGAAAAATCGCCATGAACAGATAAAATTGCAATTGGAATATATCAAAGAAGCTCGTTTCCTTACGCGACAAGAAGTAGGCGATGCCGAAGATGCAGATCGCCCACCATAGCGTCCGAACTTTCGTTTCCTCAATCAGATCCTGCAGCGTCTCCATCGCCTTCATGATCTCAAAACTCTAAAAAAAAACTCTCTTTTTTCAATATGAAACCCTAGAATTTCTCTTGTTCCTTCTCGCTTTCGTGTTCTTGGGAGCAGAATTCGACTCCTCTTTGAGAGAAAACGAATCGGATTTTCCACGAAAACGAGATTCCTCTGCTCCTTTTCCTAGATTCTATGTTGCAGAGTAATAAACGCATCTTCAGATTGACAGATCGTAACGAGAAAACCCTAGAAATTGGAATTTATCTCTTTCTCTATCTGGTTCCAACCACCGTGGGTAGGAGAGATGGTGCTCGCCCGTTCGTAAATTAACAAATTTACATACCTAGTAGAAAACGGAACATGAGGTGTTCTCTAAAATATGTGAGGTTAAAATCCAAACCGTTCATGTGTTGTAGGGGTGCTCGCCCTAAGGACCTCATGGGTCGGGCTTGGTATATATAATACTAGCCAAGTAATCCGTCGTTAGCATGGTATCTTCGTGCATTGCGAAATAAATAATCACATTAAAACAATTTACTTTTTTCCTACGAAAGGTTGGATAAAATAAAAATAAAATAAAATTACCAAAAAAGGGACTCTAGATGGCAACTGATCGAACCCAAGTGTAGGGTGCGATTGTAGTAATAAAACTGGTAATACCAGGTCAATCCCCAGGAAGCAATGTAAACTAAGATTCCTTCTCAACTTGTACCTGCCCTAAATTAAAATTCTAAATCTAGCCTAACAAACTAGTAAATTACAATCATCATTCCTACTTTCCAAAAATTAAATTAATTACAATCCAATGAAAAGAAACTTCCTAAATCTAAAAATTCTAAACTAAAGAAAACTAAAATTGCTACAAGTTAGAACATCAAGAATAAAACGTATCAAAAATAAAACTAAGAAACTAAAATAGAAACAAAAGAAACCTAAGTTTGAAAATTAGTAATGCACAAAATAAACATAAAATTGAATTGATCATAAAAATAAAGACAATAAACAAAAATTCAAGAATTTAAATGTGTGGTGAAAACAAGAAAAGTAAATGTGTGGTTTTAACAATAATTTAAATGTGTGGAAGAACAGAAATTTAAATGTGTGGAAGTGTATTCTCCTCTTTCAAAATTCTTTTCTAAACGGGGTCATAATTTGAATCATGCTCTTAGGGCCTTTGGGTCGTCAATCCAAACACCAACAAGAAAAGAAACATAAAACAAGCACCAATCACCCAAGGATAAGAAATAAAAATTGAAAGAGTAAGAAACAATTTTACTAATATGCAAAGTCTTACATAAGATATAAAAAATAAACAATGACGATTACATACTAGGATGAGAAGCCTCTTCTAGATGAAAAACCCAAGGGGGTAGTGTGATTTCTGGCCAAATCTCCTTGAGGACTTCAATGGAGAGAAAGAGAGAGGAAGAAGATGAAGTGTAGTAGTAATGCTAGAGAGAGTTGGTCTATCTTCCCATGAGAGGTGATGGATGCTTATCCCTTCAATTTATAGATTTTTGCTCTCTTTCTTTCTTTCTTTGCACCAAGTTTGTAGCATGCAATCTTTTTTGTATGAAGAGTCCCTTCCTTGGCCAACAAGTCTTCAAAGAAATAGCAAGGTGAGTGAGAGATTTTTGGTGCTTTCCATGTGCAAAATTGCAATCCCGAGTAGAAATTATAGCACCAACTTCCAGAAGCCATATCTTCCTCGTTTTAGCTCCGATTGACACAATCTTGGATCTAAAGATATCTACTCGAAAAGAGCTTTCCAGCGGTGTATGGATTGAACCAATCCGATGGCTGGATTAAGAGTTATGACCATTTTAATCTTGCTGCCCCTGAAAAATCCGAAAATAATTGTGCACATATGGAATGTTAAATATGCAATGGGTTTGTGGGACCCATATGGGCATCCAAAGAGATCTTGGGATCTTTCTTTCCTTGTTTCTTGATTCTCCTTCCATCTTTGGTTTGCTTCCAAGCTTTTTTGATTGGGTAGTCAACTCTTTTAGCTTACTTTCCTTTCTTGAATATCTTTCTTGATTTTTGAGTTTTCAAACTTTGTAAGAATTAGATCTTACCAAATCTGAAGTTTCCTTTCTTGAATTTGAAATTACAAATTTATCTTTTCATTGTTGACTCTTCAAACTCTTCAAAAATACCAAGATATGTGGGTCCACCATGAAAGATATCATACCCTTGATTTCTCTCAAATTTCACCAATGTGGGTCCCATTCTTGATTTCTCCTACACAAATTAAAACAAATAAATTCAAGAATAATTCTATGTAAGGAATTTAAATGGACGATGCATGGGACCCTACTTGATGCACCCATAATAACCGACTTTGAAAAAATAAATCTCCAAAAATGGCAAGTTTCATGAATTTATGTAAAAAGTGTGATTTTTGAGCAAATTATGCATGAATGCACTACAATGGACTCTAAATGCATGAAAACATGATTTGACATTAAGTAAAGCTATTTAATATCAATAAGCCATTAAAATGGTCCAAAATGTATATGAAAATGTGCACTTTTCAGGACTCATCACACCCCCCAACTAGCATTTTGCTAGTCCCTAGCAAAAACTGCGTATAAAATGAGGAATCCACAATGACATAGCATATTCCTAAAACTAATGAAATGAAATGAAAATGAAAATGAATGCAACGCCACTTTCGCTGACACTCTCGATTGCATTTAGCGTATGCAGTAAGCTCTTAAACCCCTAGGTTCCCCCTAGTGGATGAGTTGTGCCTCGTGAGGGTTTGCAGTGAATTTACCCACAAAATTCAGTTTTTTTTTTTAATCAAAGAAACTTTTTCAAAAGAAGATTTACAAACACCGGATATTCTCGATTTTCGGAATTTTCAAAGCAAAGGCAAATTTCAAACTCGGTTCACAAATCCCATCTTTTGGTCTAAAATTCTTGAATTCATGCTAATTTGATCATGCACGGTGAAATAGTGTGTATACGTAAAAACAAATAAGCTTCAAATGATCCACCAAGATTTCCGTGAAAACAATTTTCAATCCAAAATTCTGGACCACCTAACCTTAGCAACAAAAAACAATATTCCTCTCAAGGCGACCATGACGGCTTTCGCACTACTGTTTTTTCGAAGACCGCACAAATTTTTTTTTTCTTTTTTTTAAACACACACATGTGACTGTGTAATGCCTAGGTCCCTTAAGCTTTCTAATTAACCCATGTAACGAGCATTAGGCCAATGACTCCCAAAACAGATGTCTTTAGGGCACTAGGTATGTTAATACCCCTACGGGCTTACTAGCTCGGATTAAAAAGGCTACGAACCCAAACTAGTCACACAACTTTTTATTCTTTTCAACACTTTTTTTTTCTTATTTTTTCTATTTTTTTTTAAACGGTCCCCAACAATAGGCAGCCATTTTCATGTGCCAGAATTAATTCAACAGCTTTGTGGCCAACAAAACCAGATGAACCAGGAAATTGTAAAACTAAGGGTCAGTTTTCCATCATATTTTCAATCCAATCATCAAAGAAAATGGAAATCATAGCTTCACATTCAAAAGCCTTGAAAACGTATACAGACTGTGTAAAAGTGAGGGATCAAAATTCAGCACTTTTCCAAAAATTCTTTTCATAAGCAAAACATGAAACCATTGTTCTCCTTTTTGCCCAAAGCACCAAAAATTCCAAAGTTCAAGGTATCTTTTTTTCATAAAAATCCTCTCGAAATTTCTTTTTTTTTTGGAACCAACAAAATAACATAATTTTTTTTTTTTTTGGAAAAATCAAAAGCAAATTGTGTACAACTTTGGTCTAAAAATGGACAAGTGTGCTTGTTCCCACCCCCCAACCTAAGATGAACATCGTCCTCGATGTTATGCATGTGGTGCAAAAAGTAAATATAACATGAGGAAAGTAAATGACAGGAGGGTAAAGGGGAAGAAGTCACCTGAAGATGTAGCTTTTTCGATCTCTGTCCATGGTGAGACAAAACAAAGAAAAAAAAGAAACTACTCTACTAACATAAAAGAATAATCTACAATAAAAGGAAAGGAAAATCCTACACTACTTGAGCCGAAACCATGAATCCACCTGGATCCCAGATGAAATTTTCCTCCACACAAATCACAAGAAGCACATAAAGAGATGTTACTATGGGAACATGAAGCACATTGAACATAAGGACCACATGATGTTTGTTGTAAATGTGTGGAAAAAAGACCACCATGAAAAATGATTCCTCCTCCCTTAAAAATGGGTCTTTGAATGGAAGGTGAGGAGGACGCAATGAACAACTAGATGGCCCCAGGTCTTCCCATGCCGCAAATTCTTTTGAATTAATTTCCACAATGTCCATAGGCATGGTCTCAAATGATTCCAAACTGTGAGACTCGAAGGTATGAACAGGACCACACTCTAATTTCAAAAGTTTCTCTGAATTACATTGAGGGCCAAGAAATGCGATGGCAATTTCTCTTATGGTCGGATCATCAGATTTCATGAAGAATTCAGTACATGATTCCAAGGATTCCACATTGTCCGAATCAGAAATCTGAAAAATGGGGTCATCCTCCCAATAGTAATCTTGCATTTGGGGCTCATTGGGCGCATTCGCGGTTCCATCAATCATGGGAAAATCAATTTCTAGGAAATCCATAACGCCAAAATCATCAAAAGAATTGGACCCAAAGTAAGGATCAACATAGAAGGGCATAGTATCTTCTTCGAAAGGGTCCACATTCTCCTTCGGATCAGACAAGTGAGGGTCGGAGGAATTTGGCTCATAGGGTTCATAATCTGATTCATGCAGCGCACCATCATCCATATCCATAGGTACACCCTTGGATATCCTTTGTGTATTTGCGCAATCCATATCCGTCAGATTTTCAATGAGTGATGGATCATCATGTTGAAATTCATTCTCACTACCAAGGGTGTCATTTACTTTTTTTATTTGAAGTGCAGTTTGACTAATTGAAGTCATTAGTCTTTCCATGGATTGTGCATTGCTCTGTATGAATTGCATGGTGTTTTGCGTGAATGTGATGAATCTGGCTAAAGTGTCTTCCAAGGATCCCTCCGAGGGTGGTGGTGGTTCATATGACCATTCAGGTGGTGGAGAGTCATTAGGTGCATATGAAAAAGGGGAAGAATCGGGTGCATATGAAATATCCTGTGAGGGGTAATCATATGACCCATCCGGAGTAAATTCTTGAAGATAAAAATTTTCCATATCAAACGCATCTTGCTAGTAGTCAAGCCCCTGATTGCCTAGGCTACTCATGTTACTCATTTCATTGTGGCAAGGCCATTGATTTGTATTTGATTCTGCTTGCCATTGAATTCCCATATCCATATTTGAATGAGCGAATGAGTGCGTGGGGTATGAGTAATCATGTGGGGCCCATGTTGGTTGATCATCTTCCATTATCATTCCATCGATATCCTCCATGCACTCCTCGTTGCAATCATGACCATAGTGATTGGCCCACTTCCGTCCATATGTGGAACCTCTTTCCAACGAACAAGTTATTTGATGTATATTTGCATTCCATTCTTGTTCGCGCAACTCCCTTAGGGATTTGTGATTATTTAAAGCATCATCGGAGTTGCTTTGATAAAATCCTCACTTATTCGTATATGAGTTGATGTAAGTTGACAGGTACGTATATGTGGGGTATAGGTACTCACGCCAGGACTTCTTTGGGCTATCACTATTGATTTTACCCTCATTGGTTTGTCCAGAATTTGGTCTCATGTTTGTGGGTTTTAATTGGTCCATTTTTGGAATCATTTCTTCTTGTTTTTTTTTCAATGAAAAAGAAAAGGAAACTAGCCCACACAAGCAGCAACTAAGTTAATTCATAAAGTTGGAAAGTGTCCCTAAGTTCACCAACCCGGCCGGCCCTATGAAACCAACCCGGCCAGTTCAGCCCCCAGGTAAGGGTAGGATCACAAATGGACCCGTTTGAAGGACCCTTGCCTAGAACAGTCTAGCTGTCTCCACACTCTGGACAAGGCTTTGCTTCGGCACCGAGATGATCAAGGACAACGGTTAGGTCACTTTGGTTCACTTTCTTCTAAACAAGATTTAAAATAAGTTGAGAAAAATAAAGTAACTTTGCCAATTTTAAAAAGTTTTCTAAAAAAAATTCAATGATGTGTTCTTTCTAATTAGCAATCCATGCACTTTCCTAATCCAATTTAGGGCGGTCTAACATTCCATGCATGCACCTCCTATTTCTATAAACATGCCCAAAATAACACACCCATAAAGCAATGTAAATAAGGAAAGTTAGAGAAGTTACCTTATATGGCGCTCCCCGGCAACGGCGACAAAAACTTGATCGAACCCAAGTGTAAGGTGCGATTGTAGTAATAAAACTGGTAAGACCAGGTCGATCCACAGGGAGCAATGTAAATTAAGATTCCTTCTCAACTTGTACCTGCCCTAAATTAAAATTCTAAATCTAGCCTAACAAACTAGTAAATTACAATCATCATTCCTACTTTCCAAAAATTAAATTAATTACAATCCAATGAAAAGAAACTTCCTAAATCTAAAAATTCTAAACTAAAGAAAACTAAAATTGCTACAAGTTAGAACATCAAGAATAAAAAGTATCAAAAATAAAACTAAGAAACTAAAATAGAAACAAAAGAAACCTAAGTTTGAAAATTAGTAATGCACAAAATAAACATAAAATTGAATTGATCATAAAAATAAAGACAATAAACAAAAATTCAAGAATTTAAATGTGTGGTGAAAACAAGAAAAGTAAATGTGTGGTTTTAACAATAATTTAAATGTGTGGAAGAACAGAAATTTAAATGTGTGGAAGTGTATTCTCCTCTTTCAAAATTCTTTTCTAAACGGGGTCATAATTTGAATCATGCTCTTAGGGCCTTTGGGTCGTCAATCCAAACACCAACAAGAAAAGAAACATAAAACAAGCACCAATCACCCAAGGATAAGAAATAAAAATTGAAAGAGTAAGAAACAATTTTACTAATATGCAAAGTCTTACATAAGATATAAAAAATAAACAATGACGATTACATACTAGGATGAGAAGCCTCTTCTAGATGAAAAACCCAAGGGGGTAGTGTGATTTCTGGCCAAATCTCCTTGAGGACTTCAATGGAGAGAAAGAGAGAGGAAGAAGATGAAGTGTAGTAGTAATGCTAGAGAGAGTTGGTCTATCTTCCCATGAGAGGTGATGGATGCTTATCCCTTCAATTTATAGATTTTTGCTCTCTTTCTTTCTTTCTTTGCACCAAGTTTGTAGCATGCAATCTTTTTTGTATGAAGAGTCCCTTCCTTGGCCAACAAGTCTTCAAAGAAATAGCAAGGTGAGTGAGAGATTTTTGGTGCTTTCCATGTGCAAAATTGCAATCCCGAGTAGAAATTATAGCACCAACTTCCAGAAGCCATATCTTCCTCGTTTTAGCTCCGATTGACACAATCTTGGGTTCTAAAGATATCTACTCGAAAAGAGCTTTCCAGCGGTGTATGGATTGAATCAATCCGATGGCTGGATTAAGAGTTATGACCATTTTAATCTTGCTGCCCTTGAAAAATCCGAAAATAATTGTGCACATATGGAATGTTAATTATGCAATGGGTTTGTGGGACCCATATGGGCATCCAAAGAGATCTTGGGATCTTTCTTTCCTTGTTTCTTGATTCTCCTTCCATCTTTGGTTTGCTTCCAAGCTTCTTTGATTGGGTAGTCAACTCTTTTAGCTTACTTTCCTTTCTTGAATATCTTTCTTGATTTTTGAGTTTTCAAACTTTGTAAGAATTAGATCTTACCAAATCTGAAGTTTCCTTTCTTGAATTTGAAATTACAAATTTAGCTTTTCATTGTTGACTCTTCAAACTCTTCAAAAATACCAAGATATGTGGGTCCACCATGAAAGATGTCATACCCTTGATTTCTCTCAAATTTCACCAATGTGGGTCCCATTCTTGATTTCTCCTACACAAATTAAAACAAATAAATTCAAGAATAATTCTATGTATGGAATTTAAATGGACGATGCATGGGACCCTACTTGATGCACCCATAATAACCGACTTTCAAAAAATAAATCTCCAAAAATGGCAGGTTTCATGAATTTATGTAAAAAGTGTGATTTTTGAGCAAATTATGCATAAATGCACTACAATGGACTCTAAATGCATGAAAATATGATTTGACATTAAGTAAAGCTATTTAATATCAATAAGCCATTAAAATGGTCCAAAATGTATATGAAAATGTGCACTTTTCAGGACTCATCAGCAACTAACCAGAAGATGTATACATAGTTTTTATGCAATAGAATCGGTGTTCCCGCCAGAATATTCATTTTTTTTCCTTTTTTCAACAAGCGACGACGTCGTCGCTTAATATAGAGAGTTAGTGACGACTTCGTCGCTAATTCGTCAAATATGTATCTTCTCTGACCTTCATCATCTGCAATTGCTGGTTTTCTAAACCAAAATGAACCAGAACTCTATGTTACTGTTTTTTTATGCACATATATATGAGTGTGGATCACGGATATGGAAGAGCAAGGGAGAGGCTCAAGAGGCAGCTAAGAAAGAGTCCATCGACTGCTTGAAATTAACTGTTGGAAGGAGAGCTCGAAGATAAGTCATTTTACGGTGGCAAGAGCTTGGGGTATGTAGATGTAGTGCTTGTTCCATTCGCCTGCTGGTTTTACACATAAGAGGCTTATGGTAATTTCAGCTTAGAGAATGAGTGCCCTAAGCTAATTGATTTGGTGAAGAGATGCATGGAGAATGAGGGTGTCTCCAAGGTCTATGACTTTGTTGACGATTTGAAGAATAAGTATGGAGTAGAGTTCTGGTAAATAAGGTTTATGGGGGAAAACGATGGGAAGAAGAAGGCATCAATAGAGGAAATACATGATCAAAAGGATCCTAGATTCAAAACCCCATTGATACCTTCTTCCACCTATCGTTTTCCCCCATAAACCCATTGAGCCTCTCCCTTGCTCTTCCATATCCATGACCCACACTCATATATATATATA
Organism: Camphora micrantha; assembly: GCA_003546025.1. Taxonomy (NCBI): domain Eukaryota; kingdom Viridiplantae; phylum Streptophyta; class Magnoliopsida; order Laurales; family Lauraceae; genus Camphora; species Camphora micrantha. Next base: position 54,662,606 of record QPKB01000001.1, read on the forward strand.
TATATATGTGTGTGTGTGTGTGTGTGTATAAAAAACAATAGCATAGAGTTCTGATTTTGGTACAGAAAACCAGCAATCACAGATGATAAAGGTCGAAAAAGATACAGATTTGACGAATTAGTGACGACGTCGTCGCTAACTATTTAGATTAAGCGACGACGTCGTCACGCGTTTAAATCTTTAATAAAAAAACAGAAGTGGTCATAGGGAACCACTTCCGTGCAATATTGACTAGCGGCCCGTTTTTTTGTTAAGAGCCATCTATGGTCCTTTTTTTGGTAGTTTCCTCTAGAAATAAAGAAATTAGAGTAAAAAAGGGTATAGTTATATAGCAACAACTAAAACATGGGCGATTTGATGGAAAAAAATGAGTGAGTAGTTGCATGAGTAGTTACATAACCGCTGGTCAAAATCGTAACCGCAAGTCAAAATCGATTCGAAAACCTTTTGGCTTAATATATTATAATTAGCCAATTTAGTAATTGGATTAGAATGAAGAAAAAGGGGTAAAAAATGATTAGATGAGCTGAATTTCCCGAACCATATTACGGTCCGCTCAAGCGCACATCTTCCCGCTCGAGCGCATTCTGTCAGAAAGGCAGCCAGACGCTGGGACAGAATATCCATCCGCTCAAGCGGGAACGCAAAAGAGTCTAACAATAATTAGATTTTCTATTTCTAATTTTGTTCAAACTACTTATGTTTAGTCCTAATCAACTTAGGCAACCTTAAGCATGTCCCTAAGCCTATTTATATAACCCTTGGACTACCCTAAAGAAATACCTCTCAAAGTTCTGAGTTAGAGATTATAATTGAGAGAATTCTTCTCTAGAGACTTATTGAAGAGTTGTGTTGTAAAAGTTCATTTAGAGAACCGCTTCTTCTACTTCCCTTGTAGAAGATCATTTTCTTCCGTAGAAGATCTAAGGAGTCAAGCGAGTTTAAATCTGTTGTAATCAACGATGTGAAGTCGTTGAGGCGTGAAACTACACAAGAGATAACTGCATTCCTTAGGAAGTAACTATCTTAGGAGGGATCTGTGCATGTCTTGTAATTGCGAGATTCATAGTGCTTGATTGTCAATCCAGTTTGGATCCATGGTTTTTCACCTAGTTTGGGTTTTCCACGTTATATTTGGTGTTGCTTGTGGTGTGTTCTTGTTAATTTTATTTTCTCTGCATATTATATTTTTTTTGCACACATTGGGCTTTGAGTTGACCAATCTCGAGATCCCATCACAAAACTTTCAATTAGTATCAGAGCGGGTTGCACAAACTAACTGTATTTGATCCCAAGAGATTTCTAGAATGGTACTCAATCAAGATGATATGGCTGAGTTAAGGAAGTGCTAAAAGAAATTCATGGAGTCAAAGAAAGCCAAGCGAAAGAATTCTTCAAAATCTGAGAATTTTTTTTTTCTAAAGAGATCAAGTGTTATGAATGCCAAGGCTATGGACAATTTAAACTGAGTGTGCTAATAAAAAAAAGAAACCCAAGAAAAAGGCCACTAACACTACTTGGGATGATAACTCTTAAGAAGGAGAGGAAAAAGAGCCTGAGCCTGATCCATCTAATATTGTGAATGGCAAGTATATGGCCAGACCTTCTCTATCCGACAATGATGCTGGTGATGATAATGATGATGAGGCGTCAGATGAAGAAAAGGATTGAGAGGAGATGTATCACTTAGCTTTTGTTAACCGAGTGAGGATGACGAAGTACGGAAGCAAGGTCATAATCGAATTGAAAGCTGCTCAAGAAGAAAACTCTACACTGAAGAATGAGTTAGAGCAAGCAATTAAAAAGATTGATCTCTTTGAAAGTTAGAAATTTAAGAAGGCCGAACGAGAGATAGAAAATCCGAAAAAAGAGCTGCAGATTGTGAAATCTGAAAAAGAAGACTTGAAAGGCAAACTGAAGATCACTTTGTCTGAACAAGAGGTTAAGCAGGCTTCTCTAAACAAGATGAATACTGGTTAGAAAATCCTTAAAGACATCTTGTGCAAGAAGAAGTTTCCTTTTGACAAAAGCAGTCTCGATTGTGATCATGGTGCATCCACCTCGAAAAAGTAAAGAAGCTGCAAAGTCTACCAAAGATTAAGCGATAGCAAAAGAATTTCTCTCCACCCAAGATGACTGCAATTTGGGTAAGAAGAGCCGATCTGCCTAAGGAAGATACAAGTGTGTGTGGCTACCTACAAAAAACCCTAATCAAGAAGATCGAGCTGACACCCCTTGTGTCGCTACGAAGATACAATTCAGGGAGAGTTTCTATTGAGGGAGAGCTATTACATCTTAATTTACAAGTATGTTGCATGTTGATATCATTGGCTTTGTCAATTATGGAAAAAAAGGAGCAGAAGGTGATAGATCAAGAGGGAGAACAAGAAATTCAGAGGAAGCCAAATGTAATGCAAAAATTCAGAGGAAGCCAAAGAAAATATAAATCTACATGTGCTGATTGCCAGATTTTTTAAAAAAACTTCAATGTATTTTGGGTTTTGTTTAGGGTAGATCATTTTGTATTGTCATAGGGAGTTTTGTCCATGAATTGCCAAAGGAGGAGATTGTTATGATTTTTAGTGTTGGCTCATGGGTTGGACAAAACTTTAGGTCCATTGAGTTGTAATTTTTATTTTTAGGAACGGACTGTGATTCTGCTTTGAATATAGAAGACTGGAAGGATTAGAAGAATGCTGAAGGAAGGAAAAAGAAGTAAGAAATGATTTGAAGAGTTGAGTTTCCGAAATCAAATTACGGGTCGGCTCGAGCGCACATCCTCCCGCTTGAGCACGCTCTGTCAGAAGGCAGCCAGATGCTGAGACAGAATGTCCATCCGCTCGTGCGGGAAAAGCGAAAGAGTCTGACGAGAATTAGATTTTCTATTTCTAATTTTGCTCAAACTATTTGTTTTAGTCCTAATCAACTTAGGCAACTATAAGCACGTCCCTAAGCCTATTTATAGGACCCTTGGGCTACCCTCTCAAAGATATGAGTTAGAGATTATAATTGAGAGAATTATTCTCTAAAGATCTATGGAAGAGTTGTGCTGCAAGAGTACATCTAGAGAGTCGATTCTTCTACTTCTCTTGTAGAAGATCATCTTCTTTCGTAGAAGATCTGAGGAGTCAAGTGGGTTTAAATTTGTTGCAATTAACTGTGTAAAGTGGTTGAGGCGTAAAGCTACACAAGATACAACTGCAGTCCTTAGGTAGTGATTATCTTGGGAGGGATCTGTGAGTGTCTTGTAATTACGATATTCGTAGTGCTTGATTGCTGATCCAGTTTGGATCCGTGGTTTTTCACCCAGTTTGGGTTTTACACATTATATTTGGTGTTCCTTGTGTTGTGTGCTTGTTGATTTTATTTTCGCTGCATATTATATTTGTTTTGCATACATTGGGCTGGTAAGTTGACCAATCTAGATATCATATCTAAAAACCTTTAACAGATAACATAATTCTGGTTAGCTCACTGAGCTTCCACATTTAAAAAACGAGTCTTAAAGACCTGTAATTTCTTGGAAAACTCATATTTATGGCATTTGTATGGAATGAATGGGGTGAGAGGATGTAAGATATTTTTCGTCAAATCATCGTAAAGAAATGACCAAGTCTTTCATAATATAATTTTGCAAATTCATAGTATGGATTGTCTATATTGTATTGATTTCCCAGATCAGTTTGCAAGTCGTTGGAATCTTCTTAGGCCAGATCATCATAAAGGATGACTATTGTTGTTTGCCCTTCATCTCACTGTTGGCGATTTTCCATGGCTCACCTCTATCCTATGTTGCTGGAAATTGAATGGAATGAAAGAGGAATACCTCGTATGGGTGCACAACTTCATTCCCAAAATTCTATTTTAACTCTATTCCCAAAATTCTATTATATTTTCCCTTGCTCCTCTCTCTATTTCAACTCCTCGGCATATTCAAGAGATATATTGAAATGGACTCCTCTCTTCTTGAAGTTGTGTAAGGACTCGGCCTTATCTTCATGGGCTCATTGTTTTCAAGGAAATTGCGCCCTTCCTCTTAAAGATGTCAACCCTTGCATTTGGTAGCATTGTCTACCCAATCTACATACCTACATACAAGGTTTACGAAGTGGTAATGGAGCTGAGTGTTTGGTTTATTGGATCTGCAAGTGCCCAGGTTGTGGGTTAGTTAAGCCGCGTTGTTTGATTGGGAAACTTAATGGATTTATCTTCTTTGGTACTCTAGATAAGTACAGGGCTTCATATGCTTCAGTATAGCTAGTATCCTTATTTTTTGGCATAAATAACTGGCATCCTTATTGGTAATGAGTAATTGGGGGTAAGAGGTATTCGTAATTTTTGTACTTTGGGATTTTCTCCTTTTTATGTAATAAAGACTTTTACTTCTATTAAAAAAAAAAAAAGAACTAAGGCTTCTCGGCCATTATAATATATTAAGGTAGGAGGTTTTGGCTTCAATTTTGACCGTCGGTTATAATTTTAACCGACGATTAAGTAACTACTCATGCAACTATCCACTCATTTTTCCATCAAACAACTCATGTTTTAGTTGTTCCTATCTACCTATTATAATATATTAAGCTTGGAGGTTTTGGCTTCAATTTTGACCGACGGTTAAGTAACTATTCATGCAACTACTCATTCATTTTTCCATCAAACAATTCATGTTTCAATTGTTCCTATGTAACTATATCATTTTTTCCTCCAATTTCTCAATTTATATTTTATCCATCCTATCCAATGGAAAGAGGTAATTTTTTTAATAAGTGATTATTTATTTTGCAAGGAGATACCGTGCTGAGCACGGGTTATTGGGCTAGTCTTAATTATTGCAGGCATAAAGAATTGATGAGGAAAAATGGTGAATTGTCCAGTTCATTGAAAAATTTACACCGAAAAATGGTTGGAAGGGCTCAATCATTTCATTATAACTTGGGACCATGCCCTATCCACCTAGATTAATTTGAAAATAAAAATAACAGGGTTTCAACAGGGTTTTGAACATAACCCTTGAGTTTTTACTTTGTATGTTTAGAACTCGCGATTTGATCACCTAAACCTTTGAAAAATGCATTACCAGAAAAGACATCCAAAGTAGAAATCTGTTTCCTTTAATTGAGAAAAAGTATAGAGTTAGAAACTTGAAAGCCATTGGTGTGCTCCCTTTAAATGAGAAAATAGAGAGAGAGTTGGAAGCCATTGACAATGGATTATTGTATCTCCTTTCTCTTCTCATTATAATAAGAAGATGATCAAAGGTTTATTTGTATCAATGGTGCAGGTTGTGTACCGGATGCATGAGTGTTTATCAAAAGAAAATGGGAAAAAAAATGTTCGTTTATTAGTTCTTATTATCAATATCAAACCTTTTATCTCGACTAGAGAAAATCGATAGGTGTGAACAATATAGTTGATAAATTTTCATTGGCATATGAGTCGCAATAACATTATGTTATTGGTATATATTGATATTAATAATTAAGGCAAGATTCTAAAATATAAATTTCTCTGCCGGTATTAAAAACTTGGGTTTTTTTTCTTTTTGTACACCCCAGCCAATAGGACGGGGACCTAAGAGAGAGCCCCCATACACACAGGAAGGTGGCCCACTCAAGTAGGAAATGAGCCCACACAAGTGGAAAGAGGTGACGTACCCAAAGTTCGAACTCCGGGCAGTCAAGTCCTTACCACTCACACTCGGATAAGGAGTCATTATAATTAAAAACTTGGGTTGAATGCAAATAAATCCAGTAGATTTTTTTTTTTTTTTTTCTTTTTTGGTAGAAAATGCAGTAGTTGAGGTGAACCGCCTTTCTTTTCTTTTCTTTTCTTTTATAAAAGAAAATGTGATTCAACCATTTTGCAAAGTAGAATGATCAAATGATTTTTAGAATAATGTGATGCATATGATTTGCTAGCTGGCATCTGAAAATCAGATTCCTGATGTATAACACGAATGATGATAAATGGGGCATGAATTGCTATGTTTGCACTCTCTGGAAAATCGTAATCTAGAGAGGGATGGTGCTGCATTCCATTATTTTATTTAAGTTTTCTCATTATACCACTCTGTCAAAATGAGAATAAAGGTGTTTGGATAGATTTTTGAATCGTGTCATTTCATTTTGAGGAACGAATGAGTCAAATGCAAAGGAGATTTTCTCCTAAAGGCCGAGAAAGGTAAAAGAGAGTATCTCATTCTCATGGAAAGATTTTCTCCCATGGGAGCCTCGCCACGGCCGGCCAGGCCAAATCCGGCCAGCCCAGTCTGCTTTGGGCCAAGATTGTGCCACAACTTGAGTCCGGCACAGCCAAGTTTAATATTGGGGTCAGAACTCAGATCTGATCTAAAATTTGGGCCAGTCTTAGATTAAGTGCTTGAAAATCCAAAGTCCAGCCTGGACAAGTAGTGCTTGAAGTTTAGTACTGACTTTTATTTATTTATTTATTTTTGCTGTAGATTGGATTTTTTATTCATTAGATAATGTAGACATTTTTTTTTTTTTTTTTTTAATTTTTTAATGTTTTTATCCCACATATACATGGGAAAGTAGCCGACTCAAGTGAGAAGGAAGCCCGCACGAAAGGAAATTAGTGACGTACATACGGTTCGAACCCCGGGCAGCCAGATAAGGTGACTGAATTAGTACTGACTTGTTTGCTCTAACTAACACGTGATAGAAAGCTCGGCTGGGCCTTATATATTTCAGGCAGGCCAGCTACAGACCAAGCACTTATGCCCCCTTTCAGGGCATATGTTTCTAAAGTCAAATTGGCTTGGATATGCCTCAACCAGAACACCCTTGGACTTGTGGTAAGGCCGATAGGCCCTGCAACTCAATCAATACAATACCCTTGTTGCAAGCTGAATCAAGGACCTGTAATTGGGTTTGTAGGTCCTAATATTTAAATGAGAATTTGATGAATTTAACTATATATATATATAAAGGAACTTCGTACGTGAGAGAGCGTCCTTGTGTACACTCATTGCATTGAAGTGCGAGGCCCATCTTTGATCTCTAAGCCCTCTTATACCTTCTCCCCATCTCATGAATTGTCACTAAACCCAATTAGACATTCATTGTTACCATATCCATAGTTCGATTTAACCTTAAAAAAAAATAAAATTTGAGTCGTTGATTGCTTTCACATATGACCTAAGCTTTGATATAATGATCATTTGACATCAACTCAAGTTCAATTTTGTACCTTCCGTTATCCATGTATGGAATAAAATAAAGAAGGAAAAAAAAACACTCTTCCTGTTTCTCAAATGGTTTTCTAGAATGGCCCCTGCAAGGATCTTATATATCCAATTTCCCTCAAGACGACTGTCACTTTTAGGAAATTAGGTCCGTATATAATCATTACTTATGTGGAAAATTTACATACATGTATGTTTATTCGTGGAGTTTATTATTGCATGTGGAAAAAATGTGTGTAAAATAACTCACTTTCATGAAAAAGTTGTCATATCTCCCAAGCAGGGTAAGTCATTTACATGTAAATGACATGACTATTTTATAAATTAGTGAAAGGTGCCAAGCTGGTCAACGTTCTGCCTTTAGTTTTTTGCAAACCTTTTTTTTATTTTTTTATAAAAGATAAGTTGGCATTTCATTTTCTCTAAAGAACAAAATCTACACAAGGATAGCTTTCAAATTGAAGTTGTAATCTGAACAATCCAAAATTTTTGAAGTTTTGCCATGATGTATGTATCGTTGTGATATTTTTACTGGTCAGGACTGTTCCTAGGGCACACACATGCACCAGGTAAGTCTGAAGTTTAAAATAAGAAACTTTTTCTTAGATTCAGTGAGCCCCAAAGTATGAAGTTTTATGTCTTATGTCCCGGCTGTTACATGTGTAACAGCATTGTAATCTCAAATTTAAACCGTGAGCCTAAAAACAAGGCCGGCCCTACCTAGCTCTTCACGAATTGATAAGGGTCATTGCTGTTACATGTGTCGGGCCGAACGAGGAATCCGGGCATTGGTTAAAAATTGGCTCAAGACCAACTTCCCAAAACGGTTGGTACTTATTGGGCCAAAATTTTATGGATGGATCTAACCTCTGGGGCTAAGAAATTCCCAAAATTCAGCTTGAAATCAATTGGATAACTGGGATTGACTTGGCCCAGCCCACTTTCATCCATACAAACTCAGCATCTCTTTTCACTCAATTGGATTAAAAAGTGAGTATTCCGCAGGCTGAAGCAATGACAATATGGGTTACTGCCCCCATCTGCTCCTATTAGGGATAGATTTAGTAGGTGTTTTTTTTTTTTCCAATTTATGATGGATATGATGTTGTGTACTCGGACCTGTGTCTTGTTTGAATTTGTTTGCTCCACCCCATTTATAATATGTTTCAATGAAAACATTTTGCAACTGTTATTACAGGTCAGATTTTGCTCGTAATCTCTTCTCAATCTTACACAAGATCTATGAAGTGTTTTGATTTTCTTCTTCAAATGTGCAAATGGTAAAACCTAATAATATTTGAGAGAAAAGGTTGATCTAATGGGCCCATGAAAAATAGCTTTTTGGGCATACAATGGCAGTGGTTGAGGGCTCTACTACATAATTTATGGTTTCTATACTGGGAGCAACAAGTACATAAATGTAGTAATAAATTAATAATCTAGTTCCACCAAAAATGTAGAATGACAGAAGAACTTCTCTCAGTTCTTACATCTTGAACCCAATGAATCCCTTGAGCAATAATATCATCTCTCCGAAGCCAATTTATCTGCCACAAAAGCCAGTCATCGATAGCATCTTCCATTATTAACTGCAAAATTTTTTTGGAAATCCAGAAAACCTGTCTTCTGCAGAAAATAGAATAAAGAAGAAAATGCAATCAAATTTATGGAGGAATTCAAGCAGATTTTACAATATGAAATTCATCCCCTATGAAGTATGCATAAAGTGCTATAGCAGTTACAGAGGTCAAGAAATTTAATTCCAAACATACCATCACGTAGTACATTCTTAGAAATAAAATGAGACCCGCAAAGCTAGGTTGATGGTTAAGACATTCACCCACCAGGGGAGATGTCCCGGGATAGACACCGGAAGGCCTCCTATATAACCCGGCAAAAGAAAGGGACGCTCGCATGCTGCACAGTATAGTTTCTACAAACAGTATAGTTCATAGGACAACAAAGGTAAGAATCCAGTCAAGGCTGCAGTTGCATCAATGTTATTAAAAAAAAGACACATTCATGATATTGCAATCGCTTTTTTTTTTTGGCTAAAGTGCTGATATATATTTATAAAGGTAAACTGTTACAGAATTCACAAAAGTAACACCTTTGTACAGTCCTGAAACCTGGAAACAGAGCCTATACACAAACTGGGAGTTTACAAGCCTACACAGAAATATTTAAATGTAACGTGTTTCATTGTCAAAATAATATAATACTGAAATATTAGAAATTAGAGTTCTATTATTTTCTTATTGTGTATAATGATACTTGAGAGTTGAGAGAATATACCAAATTATTCCATTATTAAAACATTTGTGTAAACACATTCTGCTGCTAACATGTTAAAATAATTCCAATATACATTGAACCTTTTTCTTGATTGGTAATATCTTCTAAAATTATATTTTGTACAATTTTTTTAACATATGAAAACACTGAGCCGAGAACCGATAAAGTAATATTAACATGATACAACACTGCCATTGTAGAAAAGAGCCCGCAGCATGATTGGAAGGTGCTCAGAATTGCAACTTGTGGTTGGAGGATCGATTAATGTTAACGTTTAAGAAGAAGAAGAAGAAGGAGAGAGAGAGAGGAGGTATTGCAATATTGGATTGAGAAACATCTAGAAGCAGAATACCGTAGGACAAACAAACAAATTAATCTCAAAATAGAATGAAAATTGCACTAGAAAAAGAACATACTTTGTACAACTTGTTTTAACTCATCAAAAAACAAGTAGCTGAGGCTGAGATGCCAATAAAGTACTATTAACGTGTCACAGCTGTTAGATGAGAAATTGCAGTCATAATCTCAAATCACAAACGACATAAGATAGATTTGCTGAAAAATGTTGTAATTCAAAGAGACAGAATTATAGAGTTCTAGTAACGGGGGAGGTGTATGACAGGGGGGGCTCTGTTTTAAAACTGGGGAAAGGAGGTACATAAGGTTTGGACCGATGATTGGTTGGGGGCAGGCTATTCGTTTGGTATTTTCCCTAGCTTGTTTAAGGTAGTTTCAGATAAAAATAAATTCGGAGTCTCATATGTTCAGTCAGGGAGTAGTATGTCCTGTGTTATCTCTTTTAGGAGAGATTTGCATCAGAATGAAGCAGTTGGGTATGAGTCCATATTGGGTCTTCTGACACTTCCATTTGCAGAAGTGAGAACGATTTTTGCATTTGGAAGTACTTCTGGAATGTTTTCTGCCAAGTCATTCTATATGGCCTTGATAGGACCTCTCTCGGGCTTATATGGCATCTATGTAGTATGGCCTGGCTGATGCAGGCCAGACAATAGGTCGGCCAACGATCGTGGATCCTGAATCTTGGCTGCGTCTCTGTCTTCATCTAGAGGATTTTTCTTGATTAACAATCACTGGAAAGGTTTTTGACCGTAGATAATCTTCAAAGGAAAGGCTTGACTTTATAGAATATCGTTGATAAGTGTTCTATATATGGGAGACCAGGGTGCGGTTGCAATCAACCATTTATTTCATCATTGTGATTTTGCGTCACATCTGTGGATTTTAAGGTTTGTGGGATTTCATAGTGTATTCCTAAATCGCCTGTCGCCTTCATTCTGTCTTGGAGGTTGGGTTCATTTTTACTGCCGTGGTTTGCTGATATGGCAGCATATATCCCTTTTGCAATTATATGGTCTATTTGGAAAGATGTAATGACTAATGACAAGTTTTAGTGTGGAACTTCATCGCCAGTTGATGCTATAGTTTCATTGGTGGGACTTAGGTCAATAAGGTGGTCATGCAGGAAGAAATTCAAGGAACTAAAAGTGTAAGCTTGATGACATCTTCTGAAATTGCACGCTTGCACCATTTGTCATCCAAGGAGAAGAAATATGTCTCTTGGAGGCTTCCTTCCATTGGATCCTTGAAATAAAATGTGGATGGTGCGACGAGGGTAAACCAAGTTCAGCGAGGATAGGAGTTCTTTGTAATTGCAAGAGGGAGGCTTTATTCATGTTCTCCAAGAATGTGGGGGTGAAGAATTCTAATGAAGCTAAGGTTTTAGCAATTCTAGAAGCTCTGCGTTTATACTCTGGTTCTATCCTAGACGAGTTCGTTGTGGAAAGTGATTCCCTCAGTACACTTCGTGGGCTAATTCAATGGAGATGAGTCTGTGGAAATTTCAGTTCTACTTCAATGAGATAACATTTCTATCTTCATCTTCTCGGGTAGTCTTTTAACACGTTAGCTGATTAGCCAATGGGATGGCAAATGCGTTAGCCAAACAAGGGGTTGATAGGATCCATTCCATGGAGGCATCTCTTTTGTAATTGTTGTTTGCATCTAAGAGTAATGCTCTTATCCTGATACTTTGTTTTCTTTTTTTAATTTTGTTTTGTTGTATGATCCTTGATCTTTCAACATGATATCTGTAATTTCCCAAGAGGCCGACAGCACAAACTCGCACACCAAACAGTACATAACCTTCTACAAGAACAGGGATTTTGCCCAAGCAAATGGCCCCCAACAAGCCTAGATGAAGTACTATTAGTTCCGAGGCATTGACAGTACACTGATGCATGGGGCCAGAAGAAAACCATGCTGACGAATGATCCAATATCTTTGATTAGACCACCCACCACGAGCTTGGCACCCATCAAGTTGAGCTGGACACCCATCATCCACAACACTCACGCAGTCTCGTGAGAAAGAATCTCACAATCTTGAATAAAGTCTTCCAGTAGCAACGAAATGTAATCCTACTGCAAAGAGTCTTAAATGCTTTTGCAAATCAAGATTGTAAAGCTCATGGCTCAAATTACCTTTTGACAAGGGCCCACACAAAAGATAGAATAAACGGCTCTGAAACCGTTTTATGATACAGATTCCTATGACGTAGAACTAGGCCCGTCAATCCAGACCTTTGATAAGGGGCCATGCCCTTGTTATTTTTTTCTTTATTTCTTAATACATATATATATATATATCCTACAAAGCGCTGCTAATAATAGAATAACAGTAAGAAAATGGGGATAAAGGTAGACAGCGATGATATTCATCAATAGTGGTAAAAAACCCAAAATAAAAATAATAAGAAACAACCAATAATTGTGATTGGTGTCTATTTCCATTGTTTCTATTTTCTAAATATCTAACATCAACGGCGCCAATAATTGTTGATCTTTATTTTTTTTTTCTTTACCATTTATTCAACTACAGCCACCAAAAGATTTTGAAATTTTCAACTTTCCTAAGGATATCTAAATGTGCCAATACTACTATTTCTAAATTCTATGTGTATTAATCTATTTGCATTCTTTGAAAGTCTCAGCATCTGTCTTTATTGGTAGGTGTACACTAGTGTTCTTTGTTTAACAAGTTCTGTGTATTATCAAGTACGATTGTATGAACAACCTATTGATGCTCGATGGTAGTGTATAAATTAAAAAAAAAAAAAAAAATGGTTTTCGTGTTTTCAGGCCCTAGGCCCTGGGCCCAACCCCTCAAGGGTAAGGTAAGGGCCTAGGTAGAGCAGGCCCTTCAAGGGCTATGGCCCACCCAGGCCCTCCCTGCATATACTGAGGGTAGGGTAAGGGCAACCTCGGCCCCAACCCGGCCCGCCCCTTTGACGAGGAGAGAGAGAGATGATTTTTGGGAGTAAAAGCTCCTCCCTTGCTTGAAGGTCTCCTTTATACATTTGTACCACCCGTACGAAGACTAGATTATTTGGCATAATTTAGGCCAGTTACATCTCAAATAGTGTAAATATACAATGAGTCTAACGATTATGGCAGTCTCTGAGAGCATGAGCACAGTGTAGTCCGTTGCATAAGGATCTGTGCCTACCTTTCCCAGGCACCACTTGGATGCTTTCATGGATAAGGCATATGGAGCTTTTATGGTTGTTAGGACTTGGGGCTCATGTCCAACAACCTTCATGTCCACTCTTACATCTAACTATCATGAAAGATGGGCAACTTTTTTAAAGATAGAACAGTTCTTATCTTCCGTCTACCGGCTTGATGAGCATTAGCAGGAGGAAGAAAAGATCAAGATAAAGAAATTTTTAAATGACTACAAATCACAGAAATAAACTATGAACTAAGAAACTTGCTTTACGAACATGTTCCTCTTTGCATAACAAATTTAACATGAACTATATGACCTGCAATTTGAATATCAAAGGATATGATGATGACTTCATTTTTAAAAGTTAATTCCAACAACCGAAATAGCTGTTAAAAATAATGGACAACTTAAACATGATGTTAGATCCTCACCTCAGCCACCCTCTTCTACTAAGTTGAAATATCTTATCAACTAAATTCAACAGCGACACACTTAAATTAGGCGACGTCCACTGCAGATGAATCAGGGTGGAAGGATATCAAAACAATGATGAATACAGCTACAAGAAGACCAAATTCCTATATTAGAGGAAATTCCTCCTGTGGATGTTCCTACACGGGGACGTCCATGTTGTCAGATGCCGTGAAATTCAGAGGGTCCTTTTTTTCGATAAGCCCCCCACCTGTTAAAATATTCACATGGGAATGTCCACGTAGGAGAAAATTCCGCTCCTCTATTATTCTCGCTGGTCTTAAGTCTTAAAAGGATCAACCTTTGAGAACTCTTAATGCAGACAAAATTGACTAAAATTTCTCATAAAGTAGTTTCCTGTTAATTTCTATTTATATTGAGAATTTTGAAAAACAATTCGGTTTATTTGTACGTCATTCAGTTTATTTGTAATTTTGTAAGTTAGTTTCAAAAATTAAGACTCGCTTAAATTTGAGTTATTTTAGACTAGAGTTATGATGTTATTAGAGTTTCCTATTGTTATGGGATTAGGTTTCCTATTATGGTTATGAATAGGTTTCCGAGTTTAGTTAATGTCATTGGTTATAATCTATGAATAGCCACTGGCAATTCTTAATAATACAGGTCAATCAATTCATTCGATAAGAGTTCAATCAATTTAGTTAACATGTAGCACCAAAATTTCGACTTGATAGTAAAACAAGTTCCTTAGGTTCCTTTCTATATCTTTCTTCTTTTATCTTTTATTTTCCTTTTCCCAAAAAGCATTACCTCAGAGGGCCGCAGCCCAAAGGTCATTGGGTCTGTAACAGTAGTGCAGAGAAACCAGAGAAGAAGAAAGAAGGGTGCCCCTTGGCTTTATTTCAAGAAGAGAGGGTTCACTGGAAAAAACACACACACACACACAAAAAAAAAAAAAAAAGGGGGAAAGGCAGCAAGTGCTGCAACAGGCCCTCGCTTTTTCAGTTGCAAAAAAGGTGTGTGTGAGAGAAAGAGAGAGAATATAAACTCCATCAGTTAAACAGGTCGTGGGATTTTTTGAAAAAACAAAACAATTGAAGGTTTCGCAATGATGTGTGTGAAAAAGAACAATGAAGAGGTCGGTGCTTGGCTTGAATCTATAAAGGGCCAGAACGAATTTCTGTAACAAGGACTCGGACAGGAAAAAGAAGGGAACGGGTTCTTTTTTAATCATGTGCATATTCATCAAAACCATCATTCCCGTATTGTTCTTCAACTCCATGATCCATATGCTTCTGGGAGAGATTAATAGTCAAGACCTATCTGATCTAGTGGTCCGCTAGCTCCAATAGACTAAAAAAAAAAGTGGAAAATGGCAGAGACGGACCTACAGACAGATGGTGGCCACCAGCAAAGCACAAAGGAAATTTTTTGCAACACATCAAAAGAGAAAAGATTATATTTATTGCGAACTACCCAGAGTAGCGCGACAAAGAATATTTAGGACTTCGATATTAGGTGTTCTTTTCACCACAAAAGTTTATGATATCATTCAAGTCAGGGAGAAAACTTTATAAAGACTTTACAGTTATTTGGTTGTGTGAATCCATGCAATCGTTATGGGTGAGCATCCATCCTTAGTTTTGTGTGAGAATGTTGTGTAGCATTCAAACTCATCAAATATGCTACTTAGCATAAATGGGTCGATTTAATCAGTATTGTTGTTGAGAAAGAGTTTGTAGAGGGGATGAAGCTTTTTATCTCCTTCACCAATCAAGTTGCAAGCAGATAGAAGATCCACCATCCTCAATCGCACAGAAAATGGATCAATCATTGCAAGGTTCTTGGGCAAGATAAATCCCACTAACCCATTGCATGCAGAGCTTACAGCCCTACTAGCTGGGTTACAATTATGCCTCTTCAGGAATATCAACAATGTTGTAATTAAAGAAGACAATCTCAGTGGCATAGAGTCCCTTCAGAATGATGGGGATTTTCATGGGATCTAATAATCTCTTGGAGGAAATTTTCACAATGTTTATAGCATATTGGGATGTCGAGGGTCCAATTTTGTAAGTGAGCTACTAATGCTCTTGCAAATGCCCTTGCAAATGCCCTTGCGAAGTGGGCAACCCCAATGTTCACAACAGTTTATAATCTGCCCTCTTCATATCCTCAACATTCATTTACAAGATGTGAGGACGTAGGTGTGATGCCTATTCAAAGGTCAAACTGAAGTGGAAGGTCGTCAGTCAAGTCTGCACTTTGGGAATGATGTTTGGTTTTAGCTCTGCAATGTTTTAGGTGTTTGTGTTTTTGGCTTTTTTGTGTTTGTTTTGGTGATCTAAAATCCTTTTACATAAAAAATAAAAAGAAAAAGAGGAAGCGTACATATGGTGTTTAGCATGGTACAAAATCGTGATTGCGGTCAACATGCCGCAGTTCACGGTTAATCATGGTGCGAATTTCTATTTTACTCTAAAAAAAATTAAAAAAATATCCAAAAATTCTAGAATATTATAAAATATTAGGAAACAATGTCCTTTTCCATTAGTACACACTATATAGCAAAATAACGATCCTCCTAAGTTATAAAATTATGTATCACTGCTATTTAATTTTTTATTATTAAATATGCTATTTTAGTGTTTAATATTTCGCCCAATCCTTATAATTTATAGATCCATCAATGTAATTCATGTTTAAAAGCCATAGCACTTAAAAGAATTATGAAAAATTATTTATATTTCACTTTGGGCCCATTATCAAATTAAGCATGCCACATTATTAGAATCATTAGCCTATTAGAATGAGACTTCAGGAATCTAGTCTTTTACAAGAAATTATGTTTATCAAAAGGCGAAGAGAACTTTAACAAGAATACAACAGCAACAACACTACCTCCTAATAATAACTAAATGTGCACTCCAATCATATTGCAACTACTGCTACATAACACTAAAGTCAACAGGAGTTTTACTTGAAACAGAGATGTTTTAATTTCTTAACATAAGAAAACAAAAAATGTACAACTATATCATTATTCTTCATTCAGTGAAACAAATATAGGTTACAAGTACATTACCCTTTGTAAAGGACAGTTCGATAACCATTAATTACTAAAATAAAAAATGCAATCATAACAGAATGTGAACACTAAACAGTCAAAGTTCTAACGACGTGCAATATTGCATATCTTCCGTGCAGATTAGTTCAATTATACATCATCATGAAACTTCTTTGACCATGCAAATGTTTCTCATCCTATGTGGCATCCATGAAATTCCTCCATAGAAGCTACCAAATGTTAGTCATGCTACTATATTGTCCAAGAAGGTCAAGAGTCGCTAAATTACGTTCATGAAATTCATTCTTACAAGCTACAAAATCATAGATATTCATATTAGTTGGTCCACTATTATGTCCATACCAAACCAAACCAAGCCTTTTCCCACTAGGTGGGGTCGGCTATATGGATTTGACGACGCCAATCAAATCTGTTTGGGGTCATGTCCTCCGTTAAATCCATGTAGGCAAGGTCATATTTAATAGTTTCTTTCCAACTTCTCTTGGGTCTCCCTCTCCCTCTCCTACTTCTGGCATTCTCCATGCTTTCGCACTTTTTAACAGGTACCTCCGTTGGACGCCTTCTAACATGACTGAACCATCTCAGTCGATTTTTTCTCATTTTATCTTCAATCGGTGCTATTCCTACTTTGCCCCTAATCTCCTCGTTCCTAATCTTGTCTCTTTTTGTGATCTCGCACATCCATCTTAGCATTCTCATCTCCGCAAATTCCATCTTCTTAACATGATTATGCTTTACTGCCCAACACTCTGATCCATATAATGATGCTGGGCGTACCACCACCTTATAATACTTTCCTTTAACCTTGAGGGGGGCTTTCGGATCACACAAGACGCTCGAAACACTCCTCCATTTGGTCCACCAGGCCTAAATCCTGTGACTTACATCAGTATCAATCCCTCCATCCTATTGCACCATAGATCCAAGGCATCTAAAGTTTTCTTTCTCTATAATCTTTTGTGTGCCCAAACTTACTTCTATGTTACCAAGTGTCCTACTTTGACTAAACTTGCATTCCACATATTCCGTCTTGCATCGACTTAACCTAAACCCTTTAGTCTCTAATGTTTTCCGCCACAATTCTAGCTTAGCATTCACTCCTTCTCTTGTCTCATCCACTAAAGCAATGTCATCTGCAAATAACATACACTACGGCACCTCATCCTGGATATGTCTTGTAATCTCATCCATAACTAGAGCAAACAAGTTCCACTATTACGTCCATATTGGTCAAAAATCACATCTAAAAGTGTACATAGTTTTTCTACAAAATATGGCATAGAATATATATAACAATCACAATCATCAAGGTCCATCCCTATGATATGTAATCCTTTCTTCAAAAGTTCTTCTATTATGCTCTGAAATATGACACAGAAAATACATTGATCACATCAATCAAGGTCCATATCTAAGAAATGTAATCCATTCTTCAACACACTCCACCCACTCCCCAACCCCTCCCTTCTCTCTCCCCACCCCGAAGGTCCAATCACTCACTCCTGGTAAAACCTATACAAATTTACAAAGGATGTACTAGCCTGTGAGACCAATGAAAAGGCCTCTTATACTAGCTTTTGTAAATTCTAACCAAATAATTTCAATATCTTTGACCATCATGAATATTGAGAAACATATGAAGAATACAAAAATATCTACATTCCATTTTTCATCATGTAATGGAATCATAGTTGTGATGGGACCTACTAACAATGGGAATAAAAGTGAGGTGGCATAGTGGTGAATCCATGGAGGGGCCTCCATCGATAAAGTGGGGCCACCCAAGGATGAAAAGCATGGTGATTGCACCCACCCATCGATGGATACACAATCAGCCGTGTGCCAAGCCTTTGAGGTTTTAATAGCGGGTTCCAGGTAAAAATATGGTAATGAAAAGTGAGGCCACTATTAAGAGAGCCCACATTGGCCTCACTCATTGACGGATAACAATGTGTCATGCGCATATATTCATCGCCCCCCTTTGTGCCCAAATTGCCAAATGCAGTGGCTCCTTGATATGTGGCATGCACACTTGACTGATGAAAATCATCATTGGGCCCACACTTCAATTAAAGTATGGGCATACCAAAATCATGAAATGTATGTGTAGCATTCCTATTTTATGTATGACTCGTACGAAGGTTCGGCAAGCTATTCCAATGTGACTCGATCGCATAGTTGAGGTGGATAAACCATCTAGTCGATTTAGCTTATTATACATGATGATATGATAGGCACAACTGTCTTTTAACTTTTATTTGGGGGATCTCGTCTTTTTAGTTTTTCTCACGGCTAAATCAGTCAAAACAAACAAAGTTGGATGGTCTGCTCTTCTTACAAGCTAGTCAAGAGAGGTTTTAAGAAAACAGTAAAATGTAAGAGCATTTTTGAGTTTTCATAAAAATGGAGGAGCCTTTTTGTAAAAGAAAAATCTTTATTATGAACTAGTCTTACTACATATCAATAATACATATATAAAACTGAAAATATATTTTTTTATTTGAATTGTTTTCTACCTAATAATATCTTAAAGACATTCTAAATTTTCTTGTATTTTTTTTTTCATTATCATATCACAACCTTATGTATATTTATTATCACATTTTTTATTTTGTTTATTGGAAATGGTAGATTATTTGATAAACTTAGAAAAGATACAATCATAGATTACCACATTTTTATGGGACACCCCACGTACTTGAGGACGTTTGTTTTGGACAATTAGGATTTCTGTATTATATGGTCCGTGCCTTAACTTGTTTAGTACATAGAAACAAATAAAATTTGCATTTGAGCCGGGTTAGGACCTACAAAAATCTAACAACATTAATTGTTAATCTTCATAACCATGTCCCCCGTCAAGGAGATTTATGAAAATTCTCAACTGGTAAACTTATAAGAAATTAAGGATATGGCTGACTACTGTTAAATCTAGACCGAGCTTAATTACCATTAAATCAATGGTTAAGATAATACGATGAGATTGAAATCTTGCCTGACCTTTTTCCCTAATGAAAATTGAATTGGATTTTTTTTTTTACTTTCAGAGAAAAAATCTGATTTATGAACAGGTCTTTTTTTTGGGTGTGTTCTCGGCACTGGGCCCCCTTTACTAGTCTCGATAAAATGATATGACTCAGTTTTGAAGTACATATAATAGTTTTGAAGTATGGAACCACAAAGTTCAAGGGTACTGGGACATGGGCACATGGCCTTCACTTGTAATATAATATGATATTAGAGACCCGAGAAGCCGCAAGTAGTATCCAAACTTTATTTATCAACACCAAAATCTGATTGCATAAACTTTAATGGAAAACTCCCCAAAATTGGAAATGACAAGAAGATCCTAGCCATCATCTGTTTGGCCTTCTCTTAGAGGACTCCTCAATTTTTGTAATTCATCATTAACCATCTATCCAATTCTCCAAAGAAAACATAAAAAAAAAAAAACACGATATTATTTTATTTCATTTGACAGTATTATCTCTTTTTATAAATATTTTTCAGTTTTACTTTCAACACCAGATAAAAGAGAATAATGACTCAGATTGGTTGTCCACACTTTTGTCACAGTGTTAACTTTAAGATGATTTTATCCTTTTCTACTTCTTTTTTCCATTTTTTCTATTTTTCAAATCATTCAAATTCATGTGACCACAAACAAAACACACTAACACGAAACTTGACACGAAACTCCACCAACAGGAAACTCCACCAAATGTCATATGAGGAGAGAACATATAGTTGCTCAGTTAGTTGGCAACCATATTTCTACTTGGCTGCCTAAGGTTCGAACCCTGCCTCTTCCCGTGTGTGTAGGCGGCTCCCACTTGTGTTGGCTTTCTCCCAGTGAGTACAGGCTCCTTTCCCACACAAGCAAGCGAGAAGGGTCCCGGCACCCTTGGAGGGGTACCCAAACAAAAAAAATTGTCAAACGAGGAAGTATTAGATCATGTCGTTCATAGAAGCTTCTTATCACGTGGTGGTAAATGGTGGGTAAGAGGGAAGCATGGGTAAAGAAGGTTGGAGATAAAGAAGCCTACTTATAACGAAAATGAAGTGAATAAACTAAACATTTCTTAATGAAACTACACTGAAATTAGAGAGAGAGAAACTGCTTAGAGACATTGGGAAGGATTTAAGGTTTTCTAATAAGGTAGATATTGTAGTTAGTCACATAAAGGAGAAGATACTAGAGGTAAAAAGATTGAATGCTAGGGTTATAACGGTCATAATGGTCAAGATTGTACTGGATATTAAGCTTTTAAACATAATTAACGCAAATGCACCTCATTGAGGATAAGTCTGAAAGTTGTATTACGAAGGAAAAAAGTCTAGTAACTAGACGAGACTTTAGTTGTCATGTAAGGAAGGCAAGCGATGGATATCATAAAGTTTATGGCAGATATTGCTTTGGCAAAGGAACAACAATAAAGAAAAAATCCTCAACTTTGTTGCAAGCTTTGATCTTGCATTACCTAATACATATATATTTAACAAAGAAAGATAAACAAACACCTTTTAGCCTTTAAGAGTGAACCTTACAGAGCATATCCGGATTGCATTTTAATCAGGCACGGTCGGGTAGCCAAATGGACATTGGAATTAAGATTTGAATTCAAATGGACGATGGAGTTGATATTTGAATTCAAATGGACAATGGAATTGAACTGCGGGTCGGGTAATCAAGTTTTGGGCTTAGTTTACTTCTCAAAGGAAAATAAAAATTAGAAATTCTGCATACTTTCATATATGCTCTACATTGTATACAGTGTTATCCTCAAAATGTTATTTCCGCCACTGCCATGGATTCAATTCATAAACCGATAATGAAATGATCTGGAACATCCTATAAAAGAACAAACTATTTTTAAAAAACTCTTGTGACTTGTATCACCATCTCATTTTTTTTTTTTATTGTCTTTGCTCTTGTGATGTTTATTTCATATTGTAGGTTTATGTGGATTGAGTGCTTTGAAGTCTCTATATCTATATGACAACCATCTCAGCAGTCTTCCGATGTGTATGGGAAACTTTTTCTTACTTGAGGAACTCAACTTGTTCCAAAACAATCTTAGTGGCCTTTTTGGCGGCGCAGTACCAGGTATAAGCCCATAACATTCCTCCTTTATTTGAATTCACAATGAGGTGCTAATAAGGCCAATGGGGTGTGGCCTAATTTACATTTGATGGATTATTTCTTTTTGTAAAAAAAAAAAAAAAAGGATCAGAATTTTGAAGTTAAATCGAAATATTGGCCTTTTGGCCATTTGAATTCGGGTTTTACTGGAGGAATTAAACAAAAAAATTTGGGGGTTTTGGATTTTTACTAATAAGATTTTCTCTCTTATTTACTTCCATTTATGATCTATATAATAGTAAAACTATAATAATTTGACGCAATTGAGTTTTGAAAATAAAGAGTAAAAAACTATTGTTACAAGACTTTAACAAGAGGGTGAATAATCCGTCGTCGTCGTCTTCGTGTTTTTAAGACTTTTAAAATCTAATTTATTAGTAGGAAATTATTAAAGTGAATTATGACATTTTTTGAACTTCTATAAAAATTTATGTATTAATAATACTAATGGAAGATTTTTTTATTTGAAAGGTATTTTCTTAAATATATCATAGTAAGAAATCCAATTTATCCAATTATTGTTCCTTACTGATATTATCCCAAAAAAGATATTTCCATCATTTCTATGAATTCAAATCATGACCCAATAATGAAATGATCCGGAACATCTGAAAATGGCTTCAAATCCTCCGAATTAAAATCCAGGCCAACAACAGATTGATTTTATTCTCTTGTTTTGGTGGGTAAAAAGAATATCCATTTGACTGTCCTAGTCGTACATATCGGCATATGAAAAAATCGTAAATCCAAATGTATTTTTTAAAAAACTTTAAAAATGCACATGTTCTAACAGTTTTAAATATTGAATTGTTATCTATCATCTTTGACCTCTTTATAATTTTTTACTTCTACGAATTCTATAATTATGATTCCATGGTTTGGTCGGAATTAACTAGTTGCCTTCATCTGTTCTAAAGGTTGCCTCGTTTCTAAAACGTTAGTCCACACGTTGCAGCTTGGTCCATGCTATGGGGCCTGAAGAGATCCAACTTTGCAATTAACAAGATATTAGGGCATGCCCTTTGTATTAAATGCGTCGAGTAATAGCAAACCATCTACTTGGCCTTCCATTTTATCATAAGACTAGGCTCAGCTCATGTAGCTATTGGGCCACATCATTTGATACGTCCAAATTGAGAAAATGTGCTTCGCCCAATAGCACAGCTTGAGTGCTAGTGGAGCCCGTCCAAGTTGTAACCGTAAGTAACTAGTTCTTAATAGTAGTAGATAGTCACAATCCTACAAAGTCTACTCATGCCCATCATAGGGCCCAACGTGGTTGTGGTTATTATATCCATGATAAGATCCTCGTTTTGACAATTAAAATGTCATGGAAACCTTCCACATTCAAACATGTTTCACATGAAGATTACCAAGTGGGTCCATTCTTGAGTGATCGAGACTATTGATTTAGGATTGCATCATATTATCAGTTCGCTGTGCGGCAAAATCTCCATCATTGATTTTCCAGTTATTAGGACCATGTGACTGTTGTTACGGAATTATATTGCAAAAGTTCCCATGTCGAGGATATTTCTAGGATGTTGCATTATCCGAAATTATGGACCACCATTTGAATGGTAGGGCCCGCTTCAAG
This sequence comes from Camphora micrantha, assembly GCA_003546025.1. Taxonomy (NCBI): domain Eukaryota; kingdom Viridiplantae; phylum Streptophyta; class Magnoliopsida; order Laurales; family Lauraceae; genus Camphora; species Camphora micrantha. The sequence continues at coordinate 54,685,893 of QPKB01000001.1, forward strand.
TTGATAAACATGATTTGTTTTCATGATGTCACAGGACTGAAGCAATTGCGGATACTGAGTGTCGATTCAAATCACTTGACGGATGATGGCATTTCTCCTTGGATATCTAATTTGACATCATTGACTAATCTATATTTGGGAAACAACACATTGAAAGGCTCCGACAACATGAGAGGTACCATACTTTTTATTTTTCAGAAAAACGCACCAAAACAATCCAATTACAAAAACACCAAAACAACTAGAGTCTACAGTAGGTCCTCTCTCAGCTAGATGGTTTCTACAAGCCAAATTTGGGAAATGATCTTCCCACAAAAGTTCATCTTGGGCTAAAATAACTTTTACTCTTGTACGCTTTTCGTAATAATGTTTTTTTTTTTTTTTTTTAAACATTCTAACAATGAAGGATTAATAGAAAAATACCTACATGCCCTTCACCGGTTCACCCCAGTTATAACAGTCTTAAGAAGTAGGCGGAATCAACCAGAATTTTCATTTTGTTCTTCACTCTTCAACTTTTCAATAACCATTGTTTAAAAGCTCCTTTATTGCAAATTTATAGAAACTTAATTCGATGTAGGCAAAATTATTTTAGAATTATGGTCCTTTTTTCTAGTGATTTGTATTAATAATCTTTTATTAGATAGGGGGGGAGGAGGGGGGGGGGGGGGGGTTGGGGCATAGGGCGGGGGTGGTTGCATCGCGGGTTGAATCAATTGACTAATGATGGCATTTCTCCCTGGATATCTAACTTGACATTATTGACTAACCTATATTTCAGAAACAACAAATTGAAAAGCTCCAACCCCATGAGAGGTACCATGCTTATTATTATTATTATTATTATTATTATAGAAAAACACGCCTAAAGAAACCAATTACACAAAAGGTGACGAGGAAAGACATGAATTTTGATTTGAATTTGAATGTACAGTGAAACTGAATTGCAAGTTGTATTAATTATGTTGCAAACAGAGGTATATACTTAGGGAGTCCATGGCAAAACGGAATAGTATTTATGCATGATGCTTGGTACAGGTGACAAAGACAAAGTAGATAAGATTGTTCCCAAGAAAAGAAACGTGAACACAATTTGAAATGTCAAATAAAAAGACTTCATAACATTTAGGGCATGTTTAATACCCCATTTCCATGGAAAAGAGGTAGTTTTCTGGAAAAAAAAAAAAGCCCACTTTTCATGCATTTGGTGTGTTAGTTTTCCACAAAATTACTTCTTTACCATGTCAGCTCCAACGGCACCCAGCTTTTGTAGGTAACCCTCCCCTCCACCCTCCTGTTGCTTTGGACAAGCTCTAGAAACCCTGTAGTCATTGATTAAACCTCCCTACAACTATCGCCGACGCCATCAGCGCCTCCCTTGCAACCATGGTTACCCTATCCCAGCAGCCACGCCCCAACCTCCCCTCTCCTAACGCCACCAATGGCTCCCCTTCAACCAACCACCATGCCCAACCCGACCATCCTCTTTCTTACCCCTCCCTTCCCCACCCCGCCCAGCCCTCCTCTTTCTTCCCCCTCCCCTCCCACCCCACCCAGTCACAAACACCCTTTTCATGAGCCATGTGTACATTTTTTTCGAGGAAAACTGCCACACCAAACAGTAAATACTAATTTTCAACAAGGAATTCGCAACCGCACCAAACAATATTAACACCAATTCATCGAGGAAAGACTTTGCACCAAACAAGAAATCATAACTTTCGCAGAAAACCTTTTTCGAGATATTTAAAAACTATAGAATTTGCTGATGTGATAATTTCATCTTTCCATGGAAGTTACGTGTATGTTTGTGCCCTTATGTTCAGCTTAGAACAGAAGAAAGGGAAATGAGGATTTATAATTTGGCTGATATGACTGAAAGAAACACAAGAAGGGATTTTGACCGTATAAGGTATACTAAAGATGGAAATGAAATGTCCTTGGTCATAAAAGAAGAGATTAAGAAAATAGGATATTTAAAAGACCTACTGGACAAATAGACAAATCAAACTAATCATGACCTAGAATAAAAAATCAATTAGTGGTCAAAGAAGTACCAAGGGTAAAAGTAAAGGATGCATTAGATTGGATGATGAGAAATAATGCATTAGAACCAAATGATATACCTATAGACTACTGGATCTTATGAGGCAAAATAAGGATTGAGTAACTAATCACAACCTGGAATAAAAAAAAAAGAGTGATCAAATAAAAATTGAGAGCAAAAGTTAACAATGCATTACATATTATGAGAAATAATGCATTAGAACCAAATGATATAATTTAGATTATTGGACTATTATGATTTTGAGAAATTAAAGAATGATTTTGAGAAATATCCGACACCTACCTCCGTTGGCAACCTCTCATAGTTTTACCCAGTGCATGTGGATAGGAGGGTTTGCATGTGCCCCTATGGATTAGTTTTCGGCTATCCAGAATCGAGTTTATCTCGGGCTCAAGGTGCTGGGCTGGGCTTGACTAGGCGAGAGATACACTGGGTTATCCAAAAAAAAAAAAAAAAAAGGAAAGAAATATTCATAGTTGTGCTAGCTATTGTGCTATTACTTAAGCTTATAAGGTATGCAATAAAAATAATCGAATAGCGCGTACAAAAGGATTCTCATGTTCAAGAAAACTAATGGGTTAGTGTAATGCCCATGCTACTCGCATGCATGATATATTGTCCACTTTGGCTCACATGCCTCACGACTTTGTTTTCTGGTAAGCCTCAACCCACCAAAAAGCTTCATGCAAGCAAATTTCTTAAGTCTACTTACCGCAATAAATCAATGCTCTATGAACTTGACATCTCTGACAATTACATTTTTGGTGAGCTTCCTCCTAACATGGACACCCTTTTTCCCAATCTAGTACTTCTCAACATGTCCACAAATGAGTTACAAGGTGCTATCCCCTTATCTGTAAGCAAATTACAAAATTTAATAACATTGGACTTATCGCAAAATAATCTTTCTAGGGAGATGCCGCAACGACTCAACAGAAACAACACCTCACTGAAGTTTTTAAAACTATCAAATAATAAATTGCAGGGGGACATTCTTTCGAAATACTCAAACCTGACAGAGTTGGTAGTCTTGCTACTTGATAACAATGAGTTTACTGGAACCATCACATCATCATGTTGACCAGTCCTTCATTGATTATTCTTGATCTGAGAGAGAACCACCTTTTTGGTTTTATTCCAAGTTGGTTACCATCTCTCCCGAATTTGGCATTACTTCTACTGGGTAGGAACTTCTTTGATGGCTCTATCCCAACAGAACTTTGCCAATTGCAAAATCTTCATATATTGGATCTCTCATATAATAAAATTTCAGGGACTATACCTTCTTGCCTCAGCAACATTTCTTCTTGGATGAAAGAAATTCCAATTCAAATTGACAAATCACTTGGACCGCAGTTCAGAAATATAATGGATACAAGTAATTACTTGTTAGTTGACACTCCCTATACGAGAATTAAAACTAATTTAACTATAAAGGGTGCAACGCTAACTTATGAAGGTATTCCATTTTCCTTAATTACTGGTATCGATCTGTCCATGAATCAATTGATAGATAGTTTTCCATTTCAAATGGGAAATTTGAAAGAGCTTCACTTCTTAAACTTGTCCCACAATATTCTGTCTGGCCCTTTCCCAGAGTCCTTCAAAAATTTGGAAAATATTGAGAGTTTAGATCTCTCGCATAACAAGTTAGTCGGTATGATTCCACCCCAAATAGTTCAACTTTACTTAATTTCCACCTTCAGCGTTGCCTTCAACAATATATCAGGTGTGATCCCATATGAGAAGCAATTTTCTACATTCAAGGAGAGTAGCTACACCGGCAATCATGATCTTTGTGGACAACCTTTACAACGGAATTGCTCATCTAACAATCGATCTCAAAATCAAAATGGCAAAGGAGAAGAAGAAGACAACTCTGGGATCCTAGACCATCTTATGTTTTTCTACTCGTTGGTGGCTAGTTCATATGCTTTGGGATTTTGGAGTTTCATTGCCCTCCTTTGCAATAAGAACTGGCGACGGAAGATTTTCAGGATTGTGGATAGGTTCTATGATTAAGGCTACATAAATCTTTAATGATTCTTGTTTTGCTATTCCCTGTCATAATTAAGAATGTAGTTTTGTTTAGGCTTTGAAGGGGTCTGGTACTATGAATTTGGAATATTTTATATTTGTGGTGAACGCATTGCAAAGGAGTTAAATATTAAAAAAAAAAAGTTTAGCAAAGAGAGCCACGTGCTTAGTATTGGCGAGGAGAGTTTTCATCGTTTTGTAACCGTCAAACATTTTTAACCACTAGATCCAAGAATTTAAAATGACGGCCAAAACAAAAAATCTTAAACGACTATTAATCATTACCTAGGCTGTATGGGTAGAAATAGAAGATGAATTCATGAAAGTAGTTTTTGGCTGATTTTAATTGACGTCAGAACTAAGCTCACATGGCCTTTCCTATCATTGAATCTATAGAGATGATTGTCAGTCATTAAAGTTTAATTCTTGAGTGTTATTTCAAAGTGTTAAAGAGCAACATCGTTAGTAAGGTAAAATCTTTCTATGCAAATTGATGTCCTACAGAGAAAAAGGATAGGCCGAAGAACACATGGATAAAAATAGTAAGATTAGATTTGAAGAAATGCAATTTATTTGAAGATTTGGCCAAGGATAAATAAGAATGGAGAAACGGACTTCAATCCATTTATAGAATTTTTGTAACTATTTAAAGAACAATTCCAATTTAATATTCGATAAAGCTAACAATCAATTGGTGATCTTACGTAGGGTTGCAAAAGGAAAAGGTCCGGGAACCATATTAGACCCAAACTTTGACCCATTTCTAAATAACGGTTCCAATCGGTTCTGACTCGAGATCTATTTCATTGGTTCTAGACCTGGATCCGATTTAGAAACTGGGTTCAACTAGACGACCAAAATCTAGTTCCAAAAGTAGTTCTAACTTCTTTTAATTTGTTTTCATTTCTTTTTTTTTTCTTAAAATAAGAATATCATCCAATTTATAACTGTGCATCAAGTCTACTACCTTTTGGATTAATAAACATAAAATATCCAACAAAAGTTGATTTTGATCTATAGTTTACAACATTAAAGACTCGTATGTTCTGCTCCAAATTCACAGGTCAAAACCTTTATGGACAAAGAACTGGACGCATTTATCAATCGGAACCCAATTTGGGTTCCGAACCTGAATCCATTATAAATCGGAACCTAAAACAAGTCCAAACCCGATTTTTTACAGGTATGAACTCATAGTTGTCGATATCGTTTCGGACCCCAATTCAGTCTAGCCTCCAAAATGAAGACTTTCGTTTGATTCGGAATTTCGGCAAAACTTAATGGAAATACATTTCAAAAAAATATAAAAATAACATACTTATATGTATATGTAGAAAAATAAAAAAAAAAATAAGAAATATGGGTTTAAACCCTTCTAGTAAAACATTTTTGGAATTACATTTTGGGAAAATATAAGAAATATAAAGAATATATATGTATAAAATTTTGAAAAAAAAATCATTATGTAAAATTTAAGACGAAAATTTTTATGCGAAATTTTGTTTCGGCCACTTAACCGAAACGAAATTTTTTTACAATTTTGGACGAAATAGTACGAAATGAATAACTATGTCTAAACCTCCTAATAATCAGAGAACTGAACGCCTGTTTGCATCCCTGATCTTAAGTTCAGCTCGGCATTGAAATTATTTGAATTAGAAATGAGATTTGCAAATAAGAAAGATTTTATAATGCCTTAAAATATCAATATTAATTTCAATCTATGCGCCAATACTACTTAGACTTGTATGGTTGTACAGCCTTCTTTGGGGCTGGATCCTTTTAGGTTTTTCAATAAGCCGAACCTCATTTTGTGGTCTTACAGTAAGTAGGCCTTGACCTCAGCCTTCCTTCATGCTTCCGTCAAAGGCCTTGCCTCAGCCTAACCCAACATATATAATTAAGCACCAAAAGGTCCTATTTATAAATTTCAAATGGGATGGGAAGCCAAGAGGCTGCGAGCGGCCCATTCTCATCATCAATCCATAATCTGTAGCTGCATCCAGATCCAGACACTCAGAAATCTAATCGAACTACAATTCAAGTTCAACCTAGTGAGCTTGAGTAAGACATTCTTTATCGCAACTCAAAAACTAATGTGGACTGGGGCCCATCCTAGCCTATTTTAGCCATTTGGATGGTTGGGACTTTAGATGGAGCTTAACATCGACAAGGATAGTTTTATTGGTGGCTGCAAATGAATACGATATAGTTTTGACATTTTGAAATATGTTCGTGCAAAGGTGCCTTTTGGTATCCACTAATGAAGAAAAATAGCACGAATAACAAATACAGTATAACAAGGCTACCTATGATCAATCTAAATCCTCAAAGTCACTCTAATCCCTATAAAATGGAAGTCGTATTAATTTGAAATGAATCTTGGGTCAAGTTACACTAAAAGATCCACACAATATATTCTTATTTCCTTCTATCCTAGTCGGCATAGCATAAGCATAAGCATGAGAACTAAGAAGAGATGCACCGGAAATGCTGATATGGCAATGGCATTCGAATAACAAGAGAAGAAAATCTTGAAAGGGAAGAAAAATAAGTTCATCCCAATTTGTAGATGATTGCATGTCTTGAATTGATAATCTGTATCACAGGCCGAAACAGAGATGTGAGTAGGTTCCGACGGCCACGATTAATTCGTATTAGAATAAAATATTTATGCTAATGTACAGTGTAATTGGAATAAAAACATGTGTCTGATCTACAACCGATGAAACCGTTCATAAAAAAGAAAAAAAATGAAGTGAAACTTTGTCCAAAAAACAAATAAAATATGAACATTACTTTGAGCTGGTGATACAGATAATCAATTCGGATTCGGTTGTGGTGGTATTTGTGTATTTGGGTCCTCATGTATGGAAACTGTGGACCCAAATATGGAACCAAATTTTACTTGAGCCTATACAGTAGAATCCAAAATTAAAAATGGGTCAAAAATAAAAAAGTCTTCTTGGATAGAGGGGGTTTTAATTTCGTAAGAGCTGGTTAGGTTGCAAGATTCCTTTCTCCTATTAAATAAAAAAATCAGCTGGAATCCTCCCATTGCACAAACAAGGCATAAGACATAATAGTTTAATGGGCTTTGACACAGTAGTAAAACTGTTAATGGGCTGGATCTGAATTCCTTCAAGACTGGTGAACCGGTCGGGCAAGTCCCAGTAAAACAAAATAGTCACTTCTCTTAAACAAAGACAAGGAACATTGACTGTTTTGGGGCTCCCTTACCCCTGCTGATTGACTGATTGTATCAGACGCCCATGTCTATGATCGTCCACCGTATGCAGATCAAGGTGTGGCCACCCCTCTCTGATTAGTGCTGGGCTCCACTGTGCAAGCCACTCAATGATGTATGGCATCTGGTGAGACTTTCTGCGTGTAAATTTCATACGCCAATGCCGACTACAATATGGCCTTACTAAGCAACATCTTCGGACCCTGGATGAGTATATATGCCCCTCCTTCCTTGGCGTGCAGGCTTTTTTTGGTCACGTGTGCAGGCTATTTTTCCACTTGAGTGCACTGTGTGTGTGGGCTCTTTCTTAGGTCTCATTCCCTTAGGGCCCGTTTGGCATTTTACTTTTAAAATAAAGTGGAATGAAGTGAAATAAAAAGAGAGAATAAAATATAAGTGAGTTGTGATAGTATCTTGTTTTTAGTTGTTTGTGATGGAATATTTTTGATTTTTTATATGGGGAAATGAAGTTTTTTTTTAGGGATAAAAGCAGAATACCTACCTGGACTTTGGTCATTTTGCAGAGTACCCCCTACACTTCGGTATTTTGTACTAAACCTACCTGTAGTTTTAATTAACATGCAAAACTCACGGATTCTGTTAGTATTAACAGTGTAGGCCGTATAAATTGTGTCTGGTACATACTTGCAGCAAATTACTCGCCCAAAAAGACTTATTTACCCCTGAACCTAGCTTGCCTTCCTCTCAAATCTCGTGGTGAAATTTGTTACCGTCACTGCAGGCATAGAGCTGCTTTGAAGACTTTCCAAACACCAAAAGAAATGACTACATGAAACGCTAAAATTCTCGGTGTTTCGATTTCAAACAGAGAATTTCAATCCAATTTCAAAGACAAGCAACATTGCACAATCTTATAACTAGAAGGAAATCAAGTGATAATTCAAAGTCCCTTAAAACTGTAACCATGGTTGCCATTACCACTTTGAGACAACCTCCTCAAAGTGCAGAGCATGAAATTTTTCACTGCCAATATGCTCTATAAAACGCAGATGGCCCACTACTGCTTGATGGAATATCAACGCCTGCGGTTTGCTCAACACCCAAACCAAATTGGTCCTCCTAGGTTGCACCACCATCGCCGGCACTTGCATCTTGCTTTTCAGTCCCGCTATTCAATTATGTCAGTATCCAAATAGACAGTCACCATACTCTTGCTTGCCCTCAGTCGGTCCATGCCTTCACAGGTCACTCCCCTGCACTTTTTAACCTTCACCTTCACCAGATTAGTTTTATCGGTTGCAAGGGATTCCATCCCATGATCAGACACATGGCACCCCTTGATGCAGAGAGCTTCTTCAATGCAGAGCATTTAGCAGCAATCCATGAGATCTCTGCGTTGCCTATAGTCTCGCTCGCACACAGGGCCAGCCGCTCCAGATTTTTACAATTACTGGCAATAAGCCCCAGGCTCAAGATGGTCGGATTCAAGGCAATGAGGACCAATTCCCGAAGATTAGGGCAGCGATTCGCCCTGGCCACCAAGCCTTCATCCCCAATTTGATTCATCTTCCCTCCATCAATGTGCAGCTTCCAGAGAAACTTGCATCGTTCAGCGATTGATGAGAGCCCAACATCGGTGCAGTTGGTGGTCTTGACGAGGTGCAAAATCTCCATATCTAAGTAATTCAAGATTGCATTGAGGCCACGGTCAGTGACCTGGAGCTTCTCAAAATGGATCTCCGTCAGCCTCTCTACATGATCCGACACCGCTTTGAGGAGCATGTCCCAGTCGCCGGAGCAGTGGATGAGCTTCAAGGTCTTGAGGCGTTTCTGGGCCAATCTATTGAGAGGCAATGCTTCTGGATGGATATGAAGATCGATCGCCGGAAGGAGGGGCGGTTTCTCCTTGCAAATAAAAAAGAACCCTAGCCGCAAGCGAAAGAGGGAAAAATGAAAAAAAAAACGCAATAGATGTTATATATGGAGGGGTAAATTCGTCATTCCCCATTTTCCGTTACGGGCGTCTCTATTTGCACTGTGGGAGGTATTTTGCTTTTTTCCCTTTTTTTTATCTTTTAGTAAATAAAGGTAGTTGCTTTTTGACTTTTTTTTTTTTAGAAAAGATGGAGGGAGTTGTGATAGTGCTTTTGATTTGATGTTTAACTTGACTTGACTTGAATTTACAAGTAAAATTACCAAATGGGCCCTTAGTGTATATAGTGTTTGGCAATCAGTGCTTACATCAGCTCTAAAATGAATCGAATCACTAAATGTTGCAAAAAAATAAAAAAGAAAAGAAAAGAAAAGAAGAAATTAGCACTCTTTGATAAAGAGGATCTCAGTTTCCCATTTGAAGGATAGGAACACAGGACTCAGGACTCCTCTTTATCATGAAAATGATAATCTGAAGAATCGTTTAACTGCACAAACACAGCCCTTATATGATGTGTATGTTCAAATGCATTTTCTCTTCTTCAATTTCTATTTTCTCCTTGCCCTTTTGTGCTTCTAAAAAAAAAAAAGAAAAAGAAACAATGAAAAGATTTTCCTTCTCCTCCATAGTTTGTCGTCGATGAATAGTGGAAATCACGAGTGACACTCCAGATGGGGGGCCTACCTGTAAAGATTCCTTTAAAACAGGCGGCTTGGATGCTCCCAACGATTATGCTAATGCTGAAAAGGCACACACAGACGGATGCGCTCAAACTCCTGTTGGGATATTTAAACGGGATTACAACAATCAGAAAATTGAGAAACAGAACTTGAAGAAAACGAACAAAGAAATGGTTAGGATAAAAATCAAAGACATTTTCCTATTCCAGACGACGGGCTTTCCAAACCCAACAGGAGCTACAAGAGGAAGAGAAAGCTTCCATGCTTGGTACTCTTTACCAGATGATCATGAAGTTGACAGACTGATGATCATGAAATTGATCAAATGTGCAGCAAACTCGTCTTCTGGTGGAATGAAATTTTGGATGAAGGAACCACTTAAGGGTTCAAAATTTTCGTAAGTAGGCTTACTAATGAGCCTTACAAATTTCTCACAAGTGGCAGTGCATCTATCTCGATATAAAATAATTAGTAGTGGGCCCCAGAAACTTATCTTTTGTGCTTTTTGCCAGATGGAGGACCATCTGCGGACAATATTTCATTCACATCGTATAATACTTGCTCAAAAAACAAAGCATTGCTCTTAGGAGTCAGAACAATCCTCTGTAATATTTGCAGCAGTGGGACCCGCTTTTGCACTATGGCTCCCTTGTTCATTGGTCGTACGACATTGTTGTCACAACTGCGTTCAACTCTTTGTTGCTAAAGGCCCCATCTTGATTAAACTGTTTTTCATATTTCAGCCACCTACAAAATTTCAAATGATTTTTTAAAATTTTTGGAATTTCAGCCTCTATGTATTTTGCTAGAATTTCAGATGCTCCACTTATGGAGAGGATTTAGGAATTACACCCAAGGGAACAATTTAAAACCTTAAAATTACCAAATGTAAAAAGAGATAATTAGCAAAAGATCCCTTATAGAGGTCTTGTAAGGCCTCAAGTCCATCAACTTTTCCTCTAAGGCCTGTAGTCCATACAGCTTGGACATATTTCGGTGAGAGGTCCCTAGATACGTTACCTTATCGAGAGAGGTCCCTAGACAGTCCACCTCATACATTTTCATGACTAATTTGCCCTTTCAACTAATTAGGTATAAAATTTTAAAATTTAAAATTTTAAATATTCCATTCTCCCTCTTCATCTTCTTCAATCTGGACATGGACATTGACGGATTGGATCTCAACAGTTGAGATTGATCTCTATTTTTTTTCGGAGGACGAGATCGGGGATTTCTCGGAGAACTAGCATCGCCAAACTCTGCTGCTTCCTTAGCCCACATGCCGTAGCCGGAGAGGAAGAAGAAGACCCCTACAACCTTGCCCAGGTTCTGTTGCAGACTTGCAGAACACGAAACAAAGAAGAAGACAATCTTCTGCGCCATCGCCGGATTTCCTACGCCACCGCCATTCCTACGTGTCGCTAGAGAAAGGGGATCACCACCGGATGCTGCGCCATGCCATCGCCAAATCGAGGAAGAAAGCACTAGGCTTGCTGCTGTCCATTGCTAGTTACAGAAACCAGAAGGAAGAAGACGACCTTCGGCCAGGCCAGGTTGGGTTTGTCTGGGTTGGTTCTGACCTGACCTGCTACGGAAGGCCAGCCGACAGCCCAAATCCGTCGTAACTACTGCTGCCCCAGTGCCGTGCCATCGTCGGAGAAAAGAGCAAGGCAGCAAGACTGTCTTCCTCCATCGCAGCACCGCTAAAAAAGGAAGGCAGCATGGTTGTTATATCATTTTTGACAAATCTATATGAGTTTTAATGAACTTTATCTAAGTTTTTGTGAAATTTATCTAAGTTTTTGTCAAGTTTATTGGAGTTTTTAACAAATTTATATGAGTTTCTATCAAATATATTTGCATTTTTCATTTTTGTTTCAAATTTATTTGAGTTTTGCCCAAATTTATTTGAGTTCTGAAATAAATTTCTCTGAGTTCTGGCCAAATCTATCTGAGTTTTTGGCTGATTTATCTGAGTTCTAGAACAAATTTATCTGAGTTCTGGACAAATCGAACTAAGTTTTTGGCAAATTTTTCTGAAATTTGGGAAATTGGTTTACCTTAGTTTTGACAAATGTATTTGCGTTATTTTTAATATATTTGCGTTTTTTAATTTTATTTACGTCTTTTGAAGTTTATTTGCTTTTTTTGAAATTTATTTACATTTTTTGGAATTTATTTGGATCTTTTGAAATTGATTTTCTTCAATTGGAATTTAATCATATTTTTTGAAATTTATTTTGATCTTTTGATATTTATTTGCGTCTTTTTAAACTTCTCTACATTCTTTTGAAATTTACTGTGTTTTTTGAAATTATTGCGTTTTTTTAAATTTATTTGCTTTCTTTCTAATTTATTTGTATTTTTCAAATTTATTTGTATTTTCTAGTTTTATTTATGTATTTTGAAATTTATTTATCGTCTTTTGAAATTTATTTGGATCTTTTGAAATTTATTTGGCCTTTGCATTTTTTTAAAATTTATTGCGTTTTTTAAAATTTATTTGCGTTATTTTGAAATTTATTTGTGTGTTTTTAGAATTTATTTGAAAATCTCATTAATGAGATTCCATTGATCGTGACCAATTAAATGGTAGTTGACCATTATTAATTGGATATCCCACCAATCATGGGATATGATTTAAAGAAATGGTAAATTAGACATATCAGGTATGAGAATGTGTTAAAGGACCTTTGACTGCATGCCTCTTTTTTGTAGACTGCTTGCAACAAAGTAATACTTTGAGGGACCTCCGACCAAACGCTCCATGTAAAAAACCAAGCCCAAAGTCTAGCGAAAAGCCATTGAATCAAGTCGGTCAAACCGAATAATGGAATTGAGTCGGACTGGCTGAGTTCAAGAAAGCAACACTGAATGGTCTAGAAGTCAAGAAAGTCTATAATACCGATTTAAATGACTAGTCAATTTGTTCTATGCTATTAAAAATAAATTTAGCGACCAGCTATACAACTAATTTTAAAATGGTTAGATTTATTTTCAAAGTGATTTTAATCTTTTAAAAATAGTGTGAAAGGTCCTTAAGAGGCTCCTACATATTCTTATGGCTTGAATTAGAGAAATAAATTTATTTTGGATCATTTTTCTGGTTGACTTAATTTAAATTGAGAATTTTCTGGACTAGCTAATCTTTAAATCTATGGTTCCATTAGCATGTCTTTCAAAATGAAACATTTTGGCTATCCCACTTAAGGTATAACTGAAAGCTAACAAGAATAGTTTTTAGTACTGAATAGTTTTTATTGCTTATGTTTTTCCCTTTAAAAATAAGAGACAGTAGAATCAAAAATTGGAGCCAAATCTTATTTAAGCTTATACAGTAGAATCCAAAATTAAAAATGGGTAAAAAATATAAAAAAAATTCCTCTGATAGAGAGGGTTTTAATTTGGTAAGAGATGGGTAGCAATACAAGATTCCTTTCTCCCACTAAACAAAAAATCTGCTTGAATCCTCCGCCTGCACAAACAAGACATAATAGTTTAATAAGCTTTGACACTCGTAAGACTGTTAATGGGACTGGAGCTTGAACCGGTTGGCCAAGTCCTAGTAAAACAAAATAGTCACTTCTCTTAAACACAGACAAGGACCACTGACTGCCCCTACCCTTTTTTTTTTTTTTAGAAGAATAAGATAGACTTCATTTGCTCAAAAATAGTATGAAACAAAGAGGAACACTACAAACCAATTTGGTTATATAGGCTCCAAAGGGGCATACCCCATTATTACAGAGAAAGAATAATCAATATCAATAAAAACATAGTGCAAAGCCCCAGACCAGACTACAAATGATCCAAGATGCAATAACATTTATATCTGTGTATGACTGACTGTTTCAGACATACTTTAGAAGCCCATGTGTATGATCATCCAATTGGGGGGTATTTCACCATCAGCAGATCAAGCTGAGGCCACGCCTCTGTGATTAGTGGTATGCCCCATTGTGAAAACCACTCAATGATGTATGGCATCTGGTGACACTTGACCACAAGTTGGACCCATAGCTAGCGTATTGAGATCATAGTCTGATGAGTTCCACAACGGACAGTCGGCCCAATATACCCCGCCACACATCCAAATGCATGGCATGCATTTCAGCTTGACCCTCATGTGAAGTTATGAATTATGTTGGGAAGTTCCACTTCGCCAAATTTCTGAGTTGGACATGGCTTCATATACTAGTTTGGGCATTCCACTTATCAATTAAAGCTTTTGAGGTTGTACATGGCTTCTTACATTGTATTAAATTTGAAAGGGAGTGGATTGAAGTAGTAAAAATGGATATGAAAACGTGCAACAGAGAAACATAATTTGGCGGCCGCCGCGAAAATATATCCAAACGGGCCCCACTAAAGGTCAAAAGTCCCGCGGGTATCTTAAACGGCAAAAATATCTTTTAGTGGGGGACATTGGCCGTGGTAATAGTAAGATAAAGTTGCCACTATATGTAAAAAAAAGAAAGACCAAATGTTTTAGCGCGGTCAGGTGGCCCCTGCTAAAAGTGGTAATTTAAAAAAAATCAAATAATTTTTTATAAAAAAAAACTTCAATTTCATTTCATATACATAATCTGCATCTTGTACATAAACCTATTTAAGTCAATACATACGAAGTCTACCAAGAATTTAAAAAACTATTATTTATAACAATTTAAATTGTGGATTTTTTTATGTACTTAAAACCAAATTGAACAAGACCCATATCTAATTTCTCGTAGTCTACTTGAATGACCATTGAGATTCTAATACAAGATAGTCTTTTGATCAACCAACACCCTACAGGAGACCTTTCACCCAATTTCGTGCAATATAATTGTGGTAGCAAAATCCCTCTAAAACCGTCACCACCATCTTAACTTTTTTTCTTTTATAATGGTAAATCTTATTATTATCAAAAAGAGAAACAAAACAAAAAAAAATAAAATAATCCAAAACCAGCTTACAAACACAAAAGAAACAAACAAAAATGCAACACCTACTAAAATACAAACAAATTAAACATAAAAAATAATAGAAGATCGAAAAACTCCCTCCTTCGCTAGATCATCGGCCTCTATATTTGCTTTTCTTAGAACATGACAAAAAGTAGCCTCTAACTGTCTGGAAATATTTTGAATCTCCTCCACCCAATCCGTCAATCTCTAAGGATGAGAAATCTTCCCAAAACCCCACTGAATAGCTGAAAAACCTTCAATAATTGCTTTACCTCCTCCCAAGTTTTGTAACTCACAACATCCTACTAGAAGAGCATAAACCTCTGCTTCATTATAACTACACCAAAAACAACAAACATGAACGGTGTATTAGGAACGGTCCAAAACCGCTTCAAAACCCCTTGTTCCTAAAACATGAAACGGATGGAAACTTTTCCAAATGTAAAAATTTGAAGTGTTGAAAACTGTTCCAATATTCTTAAAATCCAGATTAGTACCAAATTTAAATATTTGGAACTATTCATAGTCCTTTTTGGAACGGTTGTAAACACTTTTATATTTTCTAAAACCGTTCCAAATTAATAACTTCGATACGGTTATAAACACTTCCAGATCTTCTAAAACCTTTCCAAGTTTAAGTGTCCACAATTAGTTTCTATTTTGGAACGGTTTGAAATACTTTCAATTTACTAAAACCGTTTCAAATACTTATTTTTGGAACAATTACTAGTCTATTCCAGGTATACAAGAAGGGTTTAAAACCGTTCCGTATTTTGATATTGGAGCGGTTTTTACTGTGTTAAATAACGGTTTTAAAGCATCCCTAATTTATTTATTTATTTAAATAATGTGGCCGTAATTTTTTTTTATTTGCCATTGAATTCATTTTTTTTTTAAATCACAAAAAAAAAAAAAAAAAATTAAAACCCATAAATTGTAGCATTCACATCTACAGATTAATATCACACATCGTCACTTAGTTTACTTAAAAAATCAATATAATAGCTTGAATTTAAATGTACAAGTTATAGTATTTAGAAATACATAAATATATAACACAAAATCAACCCACAACTTTCTGAGAAGGTTCATCCACTTCATTTCTAAAGGAAATAAAAACCAAAGAGTTGCCAAGTTGTCTTTTTTTTTGGAAGAAGCCCTCCAATAAATCAATCTTAGCCCTTTCTATATCTCTACTTCCATGACCCTTTTTCTCTCTTCTTTCCTTCTTCCTATCCTTGCTTCAATGATTCCCAGAATCCCCTGACTTGTTATTTACTGTGTCTATCACCGTGCTGACTCCATCTTCAAGGTCAACACTCCATAATTTTGCTCGAGTATTATCAGACAACAAATGTTTTACATGTGAAGATGATAACTGGCACACTCCATTCACAATGACCTGGCTCCTAAGGTCAATACATGCTCTCTCCATTTTTAAAGTAGCCATGTGCCTTTCTTCTGATGTCTAATTGAGAGATTTTTTCACAGACTCTCAAGGCCATACCTTAACAGCATCACCTTCAGCCCCTGACCAAATGTCACCTGGATTTCACAAGTAAAACAAAGAAGAAAGTTAACAGTAAAAAATCAGCAGATCCTTGACAGAAAAAAGGCCATGGCAAGTGATTCACCTCCTAATAAATTTCGTAGTGTCAGTACAAGGTTCAGCTATGGACCTACGGTTAGCAGGAAAGAAACAACATGGCAAAAGGCTCATGGACCATAGTTAACATGTAGGTGGTAGTACCAAATGGGAGAAATTATTCCGTCATGTGCATCATAAGCATATACAGAATACTGATGCACCCATTTGTGAGAGCAAGGAATGCTTGAGCCTTGAGCACCAAAAAGATATCCTTTTAAATGGTCATATCTATGCAAGGGTGCCTACAAAGGATATGCTCAGGTGCTCACCTGTCATTATTACCATTCAATGATGTTTTTGTGGACTGGTATCTTCCAGAAACATTTTCCCTCAACCATCCCCTAGAAAACTCACTCATTCACTCAAACAATGAGTTTCAACCCAACAAATATGTGAGAATCTATGTTCCTTGGATCATCATGAGATGCGAAAACAACACCCATTGATCCCTACTGCACTCATCTGATCTTTCAATTCACATGGTCCAATCTCCAAATTCAGAAATTTCACTCTCATTTGACAATTCCAACTTTAAACATCACACACAATTAATTCACAATTAACCAAATCCGGGGCGGTAGGCGTCTGCAAAGTCCCAGCAGTGGAGGCCGCACTCGAGCCCGGCCCAGATCTGGTTGCCGGAGCAGATAATGGTACCAAAATAAATTGAACACCCCCTTTCTTCTACACTGATCTCAATGACCATTCTCTTTTCAGAATATAAGTAAATGCAAAATTCTAATATTAAATGATTATGCATGTTGCAGACACAATCTGAGAAAGAGCTACTACCTCAATTAGGGAGAAGCTTTTGGTGATTAAACTTTAGAGAGAGCAGAAACATATGTGAGAACCATTATCTGGAAACACTCTAACAAGCTGATCAGCTGCAAACTTCCGCTCACCAAGCTTTTGGTGATTACCACTGCAGAAGGGGTAAAAGAGCCACTTTCAATAATGAGTGAAGTGGATAACTACAACAGAAGAAAGGTCTTTTAACTCAAGTCTCCTTGACAACAATAAAATTTCTTTCTCCGCGTGAAAATTCATTACCAGACCAAAATATACTTTGTGTCGATCTTCACAGACATGAGTCCAAGTCTTAATAATAATTATCCATAAAAGAAGTCAATTCAGTACCAAAACAAAATATACCTTGTTCTTGATCTTAGCAGACATAAGTTGGACTGTTATTTATAATAATAACAATAATGAAGAAGAAGAAGCCATCCCCATCTTCAATAAGCCCAGTTCTGATTTCATCACAGGAAATCCAAATGGCCATGCTGACAGGGTAGTAATGAAAAGTCCACTTGACACAATTGGAATGCAAAAATATACGTTGTTCTTGATCTTAGCAGACATAAGTTGGACTGTTATTAATAATAATAACAATAATGAAGAAGAAGAAGCCATCCCCATCTTCAATAAGCCCTGTTCTGATTTCATCACAGGAAATCCAAATGGCCATGCTGACAGGGTAGTAATGAAAAGTCCACTTGACACAATTGAAATGCAAAAATATACGTTGTTCTTGATCTTAGCAGCCATAAGTTGGACTGTTATTAATAATAATAACAATAATGAAGAAGAAGAAGCCATCCCCACCTTCAATAAGCCCTGTTCTGATTTCATCACAGGAAATCCAAATGGCCATGCTGACAGGGTAGTAATGAAAAGTCCACTTGACCCAATTGGAATGCAAATGAGGCAAAAAGAATCTAACAAGATGTGAAAATTCATCAACACTTTAGTGTCTTGAAAAAAGCAATAATAATCACTGAGAATTAACAAGACCTGATCAATCTAAGAAGAAGCTAGAAATTCCAAACCAAGAGTGGCAATCTTAAAACTAGATCCATGCACATAAAACTGAACATCCATCTGTACAAATACTATATAGAAGATTTATGCAACTAAAACACAGATAAATGCACAAAACCCATGCACATGCAAGGGTAGAGCAATAACTACCATCATTTGGGAAGATAAGGTTCTGAACCAGATAAGTTCAATCTACTACTAGTTTGGTCTGCTAGATAAGGTTCTGAACATTAGAAGAGAGTAATAAAAAGGAGGCAAGGACGAATAGTATTAAACAATAACCCAATCTAAAAGCATGCTGAAAAAATGGGGGAAAACTCCTAGAACCTAATTAGTTAGGAAATAAACTGATTTAAAAACTCCCAGAACATTTAACCTTGAACAACCAAAAATCTCGACATAAAGCCATCACCAAAAAAAGAAAAAGAAAACAAGAACCTACATCCTTAGACCACCTTTTTACTAGTAAAAAGCTCCATATAGATCAAAACTATTGTTAATATGTACTAAAAATAGATGCCATAAACAAGTAAAGACATCAAACTAATTTTTCTAACACTGGAATAGTATTATGAAAGAACCCAAGACCACCCAATTAGAGAAATACACTGAAACTTCAAGAGAAACAAACTCAAAGACAGTATTTGAAGCAATACCTTAACTTCATTGGGTTCCAATCAATTCAAGAGCAGTTCCTAGAAAGACCCATCACTGAACTAAAGTTTTTTGGAATATATTCAAGGAATAGAGAAAGGAAAACACTGACATGAACTTAGTCCCAATAGATTTATGCAGTTTCTCAAGGGTTTCCATGAAAAGCTCTGGACTGGCAGCAACTTCCTCATATGTACCAAGTGCAGAAGGATAGATGTTGGTGTCAGCTTCCTTCTCTGTTGGGGCAGGTGGTGGTGTTATGGAAAAAATGCAGTAGGTGTGTCACATTCTAAAAAGGAATTACCAGCTCAATATCATATAAATCCCATGCCTTATAACCTCAGATATCACAAAATCCAAACCCTGCAAAGCAGAAAAAGAAAAAAAACAGTACAAAGCAGGTAAAATAAATTATTGGAGTACGACTTACCTCTAGTTATATATCTTAACATTATTTTGGCAGCACCCGGCTGCATTTTCCTTTCACAGAAAATCTGAAGGATCAGCAAAAATAAATCATATCAAACAGATGTACTAGTAATAGTATGGAAAAGAAGTGCAGGGAATTTGAATTATCTTTCTAGCTATATAACAAACCTGATAATACCTCTTGAACTCTCAGACGCAATTGTGCCAAGTATAGTGAGTCATCACTGATAGAGCACCCAGTATTTTGAAACACAGAAAAGAAAAACCATAAATCCGAAGACAAATATAAGTAACAGGCCATGTATCATGTTGGGCCCATTCCAATTGTGTGTAACTCTACATCCATTCACCATTTCAATGTTCCAAGACAAAAGAAAAATAAACAAGTAAATGCCACTCAATCGATGTGGGTATTTCTGAAGTGGCTGACTGCTGAATTCATACAAACACATGCCAAGTAAATTTAGGGCTGCTCGAAACACAAGACATGGGGAGTATATGCCACTCAACCGGCTCCATAGGTGGTATATTTTTGGGCACTTTAGTTACTATGGATTGGGTGTTTTTTTATTTTAAATTAAGCATAGGATGTTATTTAAAAAAAATCATAAAACCATAAACTAGAATTAAAGCCCAAAAAATTTGATGCCCTTAAATAACCCATAACGACAGGTAGAATAACAGAATGTCGCTGGCATGGCATGAAGGGAAACATTGACAAATGTACTGAAACCTTAACCCTTGGGCACTAGTAAACAAGGCACAAGCAATTTGTAGTTTGTACAGTAAACTGCACAACAATGCCAACCACACCCCACCCCACCAACCCACCCCCCACCACCAAAAAAAAAAAAAAAAAAAGAGGAAAAAAGAGAAAAAAAGAACCATGAGTGCAAAAAGCATAATATCGCCAATGCCAACATGATGCTTGAATAATTTAAATCCACCCATCATCAAAGGAACCAACTTAGAAGGGGATGACTTTGAGCAAATAGCAACCGGCAGTGTGAGATCACAAATCCCAAATCACTAAAATTGCAGAAAGATACAAGAATTACATGCCAATAGATGAAATCACTACAACGAATCACAGAAACAAGCAAATGAAAAATGCAGGAAAGAGAAAAAGGAGCAGAAATGAATCGAAACCCTTGGGGCTGGTTTGCATTTACAAACGTCAAGCGCAAGTAGAGCTGGTTACATGTGAGCCTACAGATCTTGTGTTTGGATGGTCTGGTTACACAATGTCTGCATATATACTTTGTTCTTTGCAACAAAAAAACACATGTGATCAGATTTCCAGGTACAGGTAACTTGAGTACAAGGTGAATGAAATGAATTTCAAGGATCCAAACAACGCCTTGGTATGCATTTTCTAAATTCGACCAGGACAGGCTTGCAGATGCTAAAAGCATATATCCCAACTCTTCCATCTGACAATTGCTGGACTCGGGAAACCCAGTTCAGCCTGAGTAACACCACCACACTCCTGCAATAAGTTTTAGGGAAAATCATCAGCTGAATGGTATGAATGAGTGAATACTTGAAAGATAGGTATCTATTTTCCCATCTAAGCCCTGTTTGGGTCCTCAAAACTCGGTTGCCTTGCACTCTGTTTACCTGCAAATTTAGCAAAATTAAACAAAGCATCTGTCACTTCCAGGCTACTGAGGTTAACTGAACACATAATTGCAGGCCACCTGTACTTAAAAATGTTAACTGGGTCAAAAAATTCTTTCTTTGTGAAGCCCATAGAAAACACCTGCTTCACATTTTTTTAGAGTTCATTTTCATCAGAACTGAGAATGTGCACATATTGATCAAATCTCCAACCAGCAAAATCGCCCAGACTCAACTAGACATGAGGTTTTTCTTTTTCTTTTCCTTTTCTTTTTTTCTACAAATACAAGCATTTTACCCAATCGTTATAGGCTTTGATGATGATCACAACACAAACTTTAAAATGGGAATGAATTGGGCATGAATTTAAAGACCTGGAGAGAAAGAAGAGTGAAACCTTCGTCATGGTCGGTTGTCTCTCTGTTTTTACAAACCAATGGTGACACTCAGTCTCTCTAATTAAAACCCTAAAAAAATCAACTACAAGAAAATGAAAAGAGGATTTCCACACTAAAACAATCACTTAGATCAATCCAAATCAAACTCAAAATAAAAAAGCCTCATAAGATTGCAGTACCAATTTCATGATTACAACTAGCATCAAAAGTTCAGATCTGAAAAAAAAAAAAAAAAAAAAAAAAAAAAAAAAAAAAAAGGAAAAGAAAAGAAAAAAAAGAAGGAGAACAAGAAAGATTACCTTTCTGCTAAAAGCTAAATTGAGACCATCGCTTCATAGGAAGATAAGGAAAGGCCGATTCAGAAGAGTTGCTTTCACTGCTTTGGCAAGAAAGAAAAGAAGATGATTTTGGGAGAGGAACGAACTTCCAAAAACTCTAAAAACAAAGACAATAGAAAAAACAATATAACGAAAAGTTTCAAAAAAAAAAAAACCCCCAATCGCAGATGTTTGAAGCAAAAATCAAAGATTCAGTTCGGATTAAGCAACCAAAACTCAATAGAACACAAACAAACTGAGGGAAACAGAAATCTAAGCCCAAAAAAGGAGAACAAAACAAACAAAGAAGAAAACATCATTAGATGGAATATATACAAAGAATGAGAAAGATCAAACCACAAAACCTTTGAAAACTCAACAGATATGAGCAGAAACGAAGGAAGAGTAATGAGAAAAGAGAGAAAACAGGCAAGAGAGCAACCCAAACCCTTCTTCTCCAATCATTGTTGTGCACCCACAGAAGTTCCTCTTTCTTTGTTTGACCTTCTCCGGTGCGCAGAACCTGAGAGCAATGCCAGGATCCTCTCAATTTTTTCGAAGAAGACGCAGCAGTCCAGAATCCTCTGGATCCTCTTCTCCGCTGCTCCTCAAAGAAAATGTCGGATTCGTCGGGAGCGAAGGAGAATGAGGATTTGGGCGCGAAGGGAATGAGGTAAAAAGGATTTGGGCGCGCTTTAGAAGATTGGCGCGAAGGGAATAACGCAGGGAGGGAACGATGCTTTTTCAAGATTTTTTTTTTTTTTTTTTATTTGAAACGGCTTTTTACTCTTCGAGTGGTTTGAGACCACTTCAAAATAGAAACGGCTAAAGGCCGTTTCAAACCACCGTTTCTGATTTTAATTTTATTACTATAAAAAAAAGAGATAAAAAAATTAAAGAATAAACCAACTTACAAACACGAAAAAAACAAACAAAATGCAACACCTACTAAAATACAAATAGATTAAACATAAAAAATAATAAAAGATTGAAAAACTCCCTCACTTGCTAGATCATCCGACTCTAAAAAATTAAAACCAAATTATTTCAAATAAAAACCAAAGCCTCAATAAGATAATAAAAAAACTACATAAAGAAATAATTCAATCAAACAAGCTCATTGTACCAAAACCCTCAAAGATCACTTGCTAAGATAAATAGCCAAAGAACAGAAAACAAGCCCCAGAACCAACAAGTTGGCACATTATTTAAAGATTAGTATAACACAAATACAAAAGATTCGTCAAGAGAGATAAGAACAAAATTAATGCATACAAAATCATGTCCCACAATGATAACTACAAGGCATGATACAAAGACAACTAAGATGGTCAAATGTTAATTGATATCTAAACCAACTGACAAGTCTATACTGCCACCATACAAAGACTTCTAGAGCATAAAAAGAAAGATCAATTACAACCCAGGCGATCTTCTTGGTTATATATAATAAATTCTCATTTCCTTATAGAGCAACTTATCACTCAATGTAGGCTTTTAACATAATTTTTTTCCTATGCTATTCTTCCTAAAATGAGAAAAAAAAAAAAAAAAAAGGATTTTGTAAGTGTCCCCAGTATGTGAGTGCACATCAAGTAATATTACCTTCCAATAGTTAACACAAGGATTGGCCCAAATAAATCAACAATTTAGTACAATGCATACCATTTTCACCCACTAAATGGCTTTGATCTTCCAAACTTCTACTAAAGATGAAAATACCATGTGCAGAGTCAAAAATTGAGATGGGTTCCAGATAGGCTGGTAATCTGACATGTTAATGTCAACAGATCCTCCTTTCTGGTTTGAGTGAGATTCTCCAAATGGGCCCTGCAAAATTCAAACAACGAAGTTTCGATTAGTGGGACCGATCGAGTTCCCTCCAATGCTCGAGTCAGCCACCGAGATTGGAAATTCATGTAATGATTAATTTATTATATGATTTTGGCGTACATTTTTCTTCATCTCTTTCCCCCTTTATTTTCTTCTTTCCCAGCTTCCTCATGTTGCTTTCCATATGAATAATTCTAACTAGTTGAAAAATAGTACCATGTGAACTGTAAACCATTGAACCTTGTAAGAATTAGGTGATGCACCTTCTCTCTCTCTCTCTCTCTCTCTCTCTCTCTCTCTCATTGTCTTTTATCTCTCCACTATTTCAATCTTCTCCCCCCTCTGTAGCTGTTTGCCAGTTTGTATATAAGGAGATTTGATGAGCTTTGTCTTCTCTATCAAGAAAGTCATAGTAACTGTTCTACTATCCATCGATCCAATGGATTAGATTGTTTGCAGGATGAGCTATGACACACCATTTTTCCCACCTACCCACTACAGCATGTGAGAAGATCATGGCCCCTTTTCGTGGGATATTCCTTCCCCACTTCCGTTCTTGCCTCTCCCCCCTCTGCCGGTTGTCATATCTTTGTTTGAACTAGTCTTACAACAAACAAATCATCCTTCTTGAGCTAATTTTGCAGGTTGGGTCCATTTTGGCCCAAACCCACTTCCAACTCATTCAAACTTTCCCCTCACACCCTGTTCACACAAAGAAAATGAATATGTTTGAATTTAAAGCAAATAAGATAGAAGAGGCCAAATTGCAAGGAAGAAAATAGCCAATGCCCATAAAGGATGTAATGACCAAGCATGTAATATTATGTTGGCAGGCAATGTTGTGCATGGAGAATGCAACCTATAGAGTATTATTAAACATAATATCAGCTAAAGAAACATTGAGGCCGTGTAAACTCAGGAGCTGATCTAGTGCCCCCTTGATTATGAGGGTTTGTGTCCACTCTACCCTTCAAATATAGCACGCATTATATAGGTGAGGATGGGGACCATTATCCTCTTCTACTTCACCTTTGATTGGTCTATCCAAAATAGGAAGATGTCATCAATTGCAAGAAATGGATAAACATCATAACTCAACCAAAACAAGTCTCTGCATTGACTAGCCTACAAAGTATAGAATGAACACATAAAAACTTAGGAGAACATGATCCGGTGTAAATAATAAAAAAGACAGTACATATGACACAGATAATTTGGGCAATCGAGATCCTGTAATGGAAAATAATGCAATTCACTCACTAATTCTTCATGCATCCGTTGAATTCCAAATCCAACCCAACCAGTAAAACTTATTACAGCCCATCTGCAAAGGACACGACACCATTAGTTGAGAGGATGCTTTACTAAACTCTAAATTCAACTACTTAAAAATTTCACTTAAAAAACTTTTTATAACGAGGATATGCCTTACTCAGGTCCTTCATTGGCATGCAGCTATTCTGGAATGAGAAAAGCAAAAGCTAAAGAATGCAAATATGGTTAGCACTTAAAAACTATAAGAAGAAATGGCCTAAGAATTAGGTATACAGAATCTCAAGCTTCTCTTTCATATACCGTGCCCCTTCAGAGCGAATAAAGTATAGTTTTACCAGTAGATACTTCCACATAAGCTAGGGCAAAAGAGAAGATTCATACCTGGGTAGCAAGCATGGTTCCAAATAACGGTCATTACTATTACGTAACGACCGTTATGTAACGGTAACGGCCATGACTATGCCGATATTTTGCCCATAACGCTAATATTAGCATTATCGAAAAAATATCGGCCGTTCCGTTATAACGGCCGATATTATTGGCCAACATATACTTTTTTTTTTTAAAACCTGCATTTTCACTTCTTTTTCATTTGTTTCTTCTCCAAACCGAGCCTGAGCCTTCCTCTAACTATGTGTGCCTCTCCAAGCTCCAAAACTCAAGACTTTCTTGAGATTTTAGTGCACTTCTCTCGGGAAAGAACAAGGAACTCAAGAAATATTATTTGGTGATATTTTTTTTTTTTTTGAGATTCTTTTGAGTTTTTCTTCCAATACTAGACCTCAAAATAGCTTAGAAATGCTTGAGGCTTGTTAGATCTGGAGTTTTGGAGCACCATACTGTAGATTTTAGCACTTTTGTATTTTTTTGAATTTTTTTATTTAAATCCGAAATTTTTTGTTTAAAAGTTTGTATAAAATACATCTATCTAAGTCTTTTTATTGAGTTAAATACTTTTAATTGATGTTGATCACTTGGTTTTTCTTAGGTCTAGGCTTTTTTTATTTTTAAAGTTTGGAGCTTTTCTTGAAATCATTTAGATTTCATCAAATTAGTTTGTTAAATGTGTTTAAAAATGTGTTGGATTTGCTTTAGGGATCTATATTTGTCATAGATCTAATGACATTTAGTGTAGATCTCGTTCTGGCATTAGGCTCAGCCCTGCCTCTTGGGCATTCATGTCTCATCCTAAAAATCAAGCCAAGGCAAGTTACAATTGTCCAAACGCCACTACTTTAAGTTAGCAAGTTAATTCATTTTAAAGTGGTGAATGTTGCTTTAAATTTGAAACTTGAAGGTAAGCACACCTTAATGACCAAGTTATTAAGTTGAGTACTGCACATGCACTAACTCTATTAGTATTATTGCTAGATTATAGACTTTAAATGTTTAGCACTATTAGTTTGCCCAAAATTATGGTTGCAATATGTAAAATTTATGATATATAAGCATATTTTAATATATACATCGATATAGCCATAATACAGGATGTTATAACTTAAGGGGACCGTTATTTTTCTTTAAAGTAACCACTAATGGAAAAAAATATTGTTTTTCATCATTTTATAATATTCTTGATTTTTTGGATATTTTTTTGGGGTCAAATAAAAATTCGCTCTGCAATGGATCCCGATGACCGCGAACCGTGACGCGATAACCACGAACCGCGATTTTGAACCATAGTAAGAGACTTGATCGCTTTCTTTGCTGCTCTGCACCTTGTAGTCTCTTCCCCACCTATTGTAATTGTCTCTTTGAGCTGTTTAGTTGCTTTTTCTAACTCAACTTCTTGAGATTTTGTTTTACGAGTGAGATTTCCAACCTAGATTATCATTCATGTGTTTTGCAAATTAGAACAACTAACAAATACTATAAGATTTGATGATGCCAAAAAGTGTATTCGGGCACCACCGGTCAAGTAGTGAGTGATTAATTTGGTAATTAAAGAAGAGAGAGAGAATTTATAGTGGTTCGGTCAATCGTGACCTACGTCCACTCTTGAATGACTTTGGTTGCCGGATACTTTATTAGCTCAAGGGTGCAAAGAGCAAAGAGTATAAGCTTTGAGAGGGAGATGAGAGAGTCGTGCTCAGGTAAAAATGTGATCCTCCCCAAGTGTTGTGGGGCTTACAATTTATAGTCGCCCCCTAACAGATTGGGGCGACTTCCTAACAACTAGATAGCTATTGTGGTAGAGCTCACGACTTCCTCTCAACGGGCGAGGTGGTTGAGGTGCTCTCCATGAGACTCGGTCAAAGATGAGGAGAGGACTGACTC
The DNA here is from genome assembly GCA_003546025.1 of Camphora micrantha. Taxonomy (NCBI): domain Eukaryota; kingdom Viridiplantae; phylum Streptophyta; class Magnoliopsida; order Laurales; family Lauraceae; genus Camphora; species Camphora micrantha. The sequence continues at coordinate 54,713,043 of QPKB01000001.1, forward strand.
CTTCCAAGGGGACGAGGGTGAGGCTCCTGGATGGATGCTTCTTTTGATGACGTAGCTAGGCTATGTAGCTCCCTGATAAACTTGACTTGATTTGGACCACTTTGGGCTTGGTGGGTCTTTATAAGATTGGGCTTTCCACATGGATTGGGCCATTTGGGCTTGGCCCATCAAGATTACTTATATATTACACATTAAAAAAAAAAGGCAAGACCAACAAAATCTAAATAGCATGGAGTGAATGATGGGAATAGTTCATGAATCCATTAGTAAAAATACTACAGAAGATTTTAAAAAAAATCTAGTAACCTGCCGAGAAAGCTAAAGTGAAAGATTTCGATTGAATATAAAATAAAAAAATAAAAGATAAAATATAAAGAAAAATGTAACTTCTGTTTTTCTAACTTTACTGTGCCATTTCCTATTATAGAGGTAGACCCGTGTAGTACTTGTTTGATTCTTTATTTGGAGTTGATATGAATCTGCATTCAAAGTGAAACACATTTCCCTCAATTCTTACTGTCTTGTTTACTTACTTGAACCTTAGGCATTTTGCTTTTACTTCTTATCTAATTAAAATATTGAATTGCATGCATGCTCTTGGTTAAAGCCAGTAAATTTGAATACAATATGTTGATAGCTTAGGAAAGTTTATAGAACATATGTAACTTGTGTGAAATATACCAAATATGATTGGCAAAAAGTAACTACTATTATAGAGAATAGGCAAATGTTTGTCTTTCAATGTTACTTCAACTCGAGTCCTTCAATTTCTGAACATCGTTTTTCTCATCAGCGGAGTTCCTGTCTTTTTGAACATTGTCTAAGCTATGCTCACAAACAAAAGAAAGCAATAAAAGAATGAATATATGAGGAAGTAAAACAGTCCCACCAAGTCGAATAATATATTAGTTGTGGACAAAGAAGATTAGAATCAGTCAGTTTCTTTATAAAGGCTTTGGTAAGAAGGAATTTGTAAGTAGGTTAAGGTACTCACACTAAAACTGCAGTTATAACCAACAGATTTATTGCATCTCCATCCTGAAGAAGAATATTATCACACATGAAAAGGGCCAAATCCAAAAAGATAAACTTGTCAGCAATTTTAAGCACAAGAGAGAAAATCTTAGTTCACCTTACAAAATTCCACAGATGTTCATATTCACATTCTCTTAGCCCCAAATATTGAAAAAAGGAAAGAAAGAAAAATAAAATCCTTGCCCGATCAAATAATCCCCATCATCATATCTAAAACCTCTTATCTTACAACATTAATCATTAAATTTGCAACAGCCTTTCAAAAATTCATCATGCCAATGAAGATACAATAAGATTACTCACTAAAAGACAAAATTCAATAAATAAATTGCAACAATCCAACCTCTGCTACCAGGGCAGTAAGACTATGATGATGTTGACATAAATACCATACTAAATACAATATTAAGCAAATAAACACTCCAAAATGATGGGTAAGCTATGTAGAGTTTGCTATAGTCCACATAGTGCCCACTTATGATCCCATCTTCCTCCTAACATCCAATTCCTCCCATGAATTGGAGCCAAATCCAATTTGACATTCATTTGGGTTATATGTACTATTAGATTTTCAATTAAAGAATTTTCTGTAAAAAAGTAGTGTCATTTTTGGAGGCCATTAAATAAAGTGTTAGAGAACTCAAATAACCTGCATTTATATGCCAAGACCTCTGCATGATCATGCAGCCTTACAGCCACGTGCTCTGTTGTGAGTGATTATTAAACTAAACTGGACCATAGAATGAGAATTAGGTTTCTTCCATGTGATATCACCATTCAATAGAAGAAAACTCTAATTACTTAGGACGGGTGCATGAGATTACATAAATGGAAGATGGGTTTCTGAAAAAGATACTCAAACAACAACAAAATCAAAATAAACAGAGAGAAATATTATGCAAGGTGATTTTGAAGTGCCATGTGATACTCTTGCTCATTAACAGAGTGCCAAACTCCTATTGACTGAAATTTATGCCGACAACAATCCCTCCTAGGCAATGTTTCAAGTGGTTTCAATTTTTAAAATTGGGTGTCACTGATAAGTTTTTATTTCTCATCAAAGAGTACTTGCCCAGTTATCACTTTGATCCAAGAAAGACTTTCCATCAGATCAAAATTCACAGTTTTAGATGATAATAATCATGATTCATCTACATGGTTTCGCTCCAACGGTCAATGTCAATCCCATGAGTTTACAGTCACCCACACTTGATGAGAGATTGATCAATGGTCCCGATATCTGTTTTGACGGATAGAATGGACTAATCAGTTCCAATTGAGATATCTCAAAGACACACTCGCTTAGAACGAAAAGACATCACGAAGAGCCTGAACCTCCTCTTATTTAAAACCCCATCAGAGTAGGCGAGTCCATTCATAATAATCATCTTAATTTGACCTTTATGTATATGGTTTGGCTTAAAGAGTTTGGATCACAAATCTCTAATCGATAGTGGCCTTCATTTATGGCAATGGATGATGGTCATTTTCTGAAATATTGTTTAAAGAATCAGCATCCTTTGGGGTCCTTGACCCATGGTGGGCATCGATGGAAGAGTCGCTTTCCGCCACTTCATCATAGGCAGACACTGCCATAACACAAGCAGGCTGCCTGCAGTTGACGTGGTGGAATGTAATTGGTCCTCCCACACTATCCATGACCAAATAAAGCATCTGAATTTGGATCTCTTACCTTTTCCCTTTCACGCCTTTAACCTCATGCAGTGTTAACCAAAAAAAAAAATCCCCAGAGGGAGTAATCTAAAGAGGACATGGAGAAGCTGCTCATTCAATCTTGTGGAGTAAAAACTCTAATGGGATGTTTCAACGGAATTACAACAATCAGAAAATTAAGAACCAAAGAACTTGACAAAAATGAACAACTAAATGCCGAGGATCAAAACCAAAGATATTTTCCTATTCCAAATAGGCTTCCCAAAACCCAACAGGAGCTAGAAGAGGAAGAGAAAGCTTTTCCATGCTCCTCAAAGCATGGAAACTTCCATGCTTGTTACTCTTTTCCGCATGATCATGAAACCGACTTGACATCTCATTTTCTCTTTGTTTATTTTTTTTTTTTTTCCTTCTTTTTTAGGGCATGTTTGGCACTTAACTAGTTAAAGTGAAGTGAAGTGAATGTAGATAATAAATGACAAGGGGTCATATCAAAAGTACATAATTTTAAAATTTCCTCTGAATTTTTCAAAAAAAAAAAAGTCAAAAAAGCAACTTCATTTCTTCGCTAAAAGAAAAAAAAAAGTCAAAAAGATTTCATACCAAACAATTAAAAACAAAACACCATCATGACACTTTATAGTTTATTCTCTCTTCATTTGATACTTCACCTCACCATACTTCAATTCACCATACATCCAAACAGGTCCAACGTAGAAAACTTAACTTGAAGTGTCCTCAAGGAGCAATACTCTGTGGAGCAGGCTCATGGAAATGATGATTAGTAAAGAATATTTAACTTATATATTTCATAATTGATCAAATGTGCAACAAAGTCATCTTCTCATGGAATGAAATTTTGGATGAAGGAACCACTTGAGGGTTCGAAATTTTCGTAAGTAGGCTCAGTAATTAATGAGCCATACAAATTTCTCACAAGTGGTAGTGCATCTAGCTCGATATAAAATTATTAGTTGTGGCCCCCAGAAACTTATCTTTTATGCTTTTGGCCAGATGGAGGATCATCGATCTGTGTGGACCATATTTCATACACATTGTATAATATTTGTTTAAGAAATAAAACATTGCTCTTGGGAGTCAGAACAATCCTCTATCAAATTTGGCAGCAGTGGGACCACTTTTGCACTATGGCTCCCTTGTTCGTTGGCCGTACGACGTTGTTGTTACAATTGCATTCAGCTCTTCGTCGCAAAAGGCCCTATCTTGATTAAACTGTATTTCATATTTCAGCCACCTAAAAGTTTCAAATGATTTTTTAGAATTTTTAGAATTTCAGCCTCTTCGCATTTTGCTAGAATTTCGGATGCTCCACATATAGAGAGGATTTAGGAATTACACCCAAGGGAACAATTTTAAATTTTTTTAAAAATTATCCAAAGTAAAAAAATCAAGCCCCCAAGTCCAGCGAAAGTCATTGAATCAAGTCAGGCAAATTGAATAATGGAGTTGAGTCGGCTTGGCCGAGTTCAAAAAAGCAACACTGAATGGTTCAAGAAGTCAAGACAGTCTTTAATTAACCTATTTAAATGTCAAGTCAATTTGTTCTAAGCTATTAAAAATAAATTTAGTGACGAGCTTTACAACTAATTTAATAATGGTTAGATTTTCTTTCCAATGTGATTTTAATCTTTTAAAAATAGTGCGAAAGGTCCATAAGAGGGTCCAACATATTCTTATGGCGTGAATTAGAGAAAGAAATTTATTTTGGATCATTTTTCTAGTTGACTTAATTTAAATTGAGACTTTGCTAGACTGGCTAATCTTTAAATCTATAGTTCCATTAGCATGTCTTTCAAATTAAATGAAACATTGGCTATCCTACTTAAGGTAAAACTAAAAGCTAATAAGCTCAAATAGTTTTTAGTACTGAATGGTTTTTATTGTTTATGTTTTTCCCTTAAAAATAAGAGAAAGTACCCTATTTTCCACTTAATTAATTAATTAATTTTTTAAAGGGGAATTTTATTGCAAGAGAAAAACATTACAATTTGCATAATCCTGTTGAGCTCATTGAGCTGCCACATTGGAACCCAGTCATAAAAAAATTGTAATTTCTTGGAAAACTCATACTTCTGGCATTTGTATTGAATGTATGGGGTGAGAGGAATGTAAGATGATTTTAAAGAAATGACCAAGTATTTCATAATATAATTTTACAAATTCATAGTCTGGATTTTCTATATTATATTAATTTGCCAAATCAGTTTTTAAGTCGTTGGAATCTTCCTAGGCCGGATCATCATAAAGGACGACTATTGTTGTTTGCCCTTCATCTATATCCTGTGTTGCTAGGAATTGAATGGAATGAAAGAGGAATGCCTCAGACGGGTGTACAACTCCATTCCTCGACATATTCAAAAGATATATATTGAAATGGACTCCTCTCTTCTTAAAAGTTGTTTTATTAGATCTGCGAGTGCTCAAATTGTGGGAAGTACCGCTATTGGCACACAAAATTTTTCTTTTCAAACACAAGAAATTTAACTTTTTTTTATTACATTTTTACCCCTTCATGAAATGACCAAAATATCCATTATCCCATAAAAACTCAAAACGCATTATCTTTTCATACGCAACCCCATCTTGTTCTTCTCTCACCCATCTCACTCTCCACTTCCTCATCTACCTTGGGCTACTCATCTTCACTCACATTCCTCCATTTTCTTCTCCAAGGCAACTCATCTTTACTCACATACCTCTATTTTTAAAAAAATTTTGTCGCTTGGAACGAGTTTGCAGGTTTCCGAAATGTACAGTCTTTCAAGGCCGAACAGATGGCATATGTTCGGATGTATAGTTCCGAACATAATGCATATGCTCGGACCTATAGTTCCTAACATATGCCATCTGTTCGGACCTTTAAGACCGAACAATGATATTTGACTTGAGTATCGGAACACTATTCTTTTGTTCGGACACTCAGGTCTGAACACCTGTAATATGTTCGGTCCGTCAGAGACCGACTAGAGTCGTGATTTTTGGGTTAAAAACCATTGCGATGATAGATAAAATGCAACCCAAATGGTTTCAAAAACACTAACATTTTTTGTAAAAACTTACATTGACTGAAAATCTATCCCCTTAACAAGTTTTCATGGAGAAAAAAGGTAATCTAAGATGGAAAAAATGGTAAAGAAGAGATAGGGAAGAAAAATCTGATTTGTGTGCGGGAAGAAAGGGGGAAATGGAGGGATGGGTAGTTTAGAAAATTTTGGTGTGTGTGAAAAGAACTAATGTAATTTTTAAATTATAGGAATGTGTGTAGAGAGAATTTGTATGGAAAAAGTTAAAAATTGTGTGCCAGTAGCAACTTCCATTGTGGGCTAATACACCGCTTTGCCTGATTGAGAAATCCAGGGGATTTATCTTCTTTGCTACTCTACAGCACTGTAGGGTGCCATATACTTCAGTATATGGAGAGAAATCTAGAGAGAAGATGGGGAGAAATGTATGTTAGCAATTGCTTCATGATTAAGTGGGCCTACAATTATGATGAGAATGAATCGAGTAATTAAAGGATATTAAGTTATGAAAATTGTATTAAGTAAGCATGGCCCTCCATAATGCCAAGAATTGCAAGAAGAGGCTCCAACTGAATATTTGTTAGAATTAAAGAAAATCAAGGTCTCTCTCACAAATAGAAGAAGGGAGGGTCAAGATCTATTATGTGCAGTCAAAATCAATTAAATGCTGTTTTTAATTTAAAATCAAGCTCTTTCATATATAATAATAGAATATGATCAAAGGGTTATTTGTATCAATAGTGTAGGTCGTGTTTGCACAAGCATGAGTATTTATCAAAAGAAAAATGAAAAAAAAAATATTCGATTATTAGTTCTTATTATCAATATCAGACCCTGTATCACTAGAGAAAATTGATAGGCATGAACAATATAGTTGATAAATTAACGTCGGCATATGAGTCGTAACAATATTATGTTATTGGTATATATTGATATTAATAATTAAGAAAAGATTCTCATAAATTTATCTGTTGTTAGTTTTTTCTTTTTTTCCTTTTCTGGTAGAAAATGCAGTAGTTGAGATGAACTGCCTTTCTTTTTTAATAAAAGAGTGATTCAACCATTTTGCAAAGTAGAATGATCAAATGATTATTAGAATAATGTGATGCGTGCGATTTGCTAGCTGGCCTCTGAAAATGAGATTCCTGATGTGTAACAGTGATGATGATAATGGAGCATGAATTGCTATGTTTGGACTCTGTAAGTGCAACTGGAAAATCGTAATATAGAGAGGCATGGTGTGGCATTTCATTAGTTTACTGTTCCATTTGAGACAAATTGTCTCATTGGTGGGCATCCAACATTATTCCATTCTCTCAAAATGAGAATAAAGGTGTTTGTGTATACTGTTAGCCAAAAGGCCGAGAAGGGTATAAGATGTTTGTGTATACTTTGAGAGAGTATCACAGTCTCACAGGAAGATTTTCTCCCAAGGGAGCCTCACCACGGCTAGGAGTGCTCATGGGCTGGCCAGGCCGAATCCGGCCAGCCCACTCTGCTTTGGGCCAAGTTTGTGCCACAGCCTGAGTCCGACACGACCAAGTTTAGTATTAGGGTCAGAAGACTCACTACTCAGATATGATTTAAAATTTGGGCACGTTAAGCATATGGACTGGGTTGAGATTAAGTGCTTGAAAATCCAAAGTCCAGCCTGGACAAGTAGTGCTTGTAGTTTAGTACTTGTTTGCTCTTAACTAACACATGATAGAAAGCTTGGCTGGGCGATATATATTTCAGGCAGGCAAGGTACAAACCAAGAACTTATGCCCCCTTTCAAGCTTGAGCTGGATACCAGCATATGTTTCTAAAGTGAAATTGGCTTGGATATGCCTCATCCCGCACCACCCTTGGACTTGTGTTAAGGCTCATAGGTCCTGCACCTCAATCAATACAATACCCTTGTTGCAAGCTAAATGAAGGACATGTAATTGGGTTTGTCGGTTCTAATATTTAAATGAGAATTTGATGGATTAACTATATACATATAAAGGAATTACATATTTAAATGAGAATTTGATGGATTAACTATATAATGTATGTGACATAGTCTTTGCGTACACTCATTTCATTGAAGTGTGGGGCCCATCTTTGATCTCAAAATCCTCTGATGCCTTCTTCCCTTCTCATGAATTGTCACTAAACCCAATTTGACATTTATTGTAACCATCTTCTACTTCATTCATCCAATCAATCTATGGGTAGACTCTCAACACTTCCTCTTCTCTGCAGTAATTTTCTTTTTTCTCTATGCAACTACTCATTTGATATCAGATTTCACAAAAATGACGTGGACCTGGTTATTTCTATTTTTCTCAATAATCCAAATACACTATCTCATTAAGTCTTCCTCTTCTTCTTCTCTTGCAATTGCGGTAAAGGATAATAAATCAGATAAGGATTTTGACAATTGATGCAATTGTTATTGCTTATTGTGCTTTATTCGTTATTATACCTGAAAGCTAAATCATGGCTAACCGAAAAAAAAAATCGCAGCTGGCAGGAAAAAAAAAAAAAAAAAACCGTCTTGCTTCTCCTTCACCCACTTCATCCTTTTCATGGTTTCACACATTTCCCTTATTCGAACTCGGGCCCATCTACATAACGAATGGTCAAAATGACATGATGCCTGATAACTTAATAGGCTTGTTAATATATATTAGTTTTTCACACGCAAAAACTGGCCGTTTCATGTAGACAAATTGTCTGATAAAATGTTTTTCTCCCTACTTAATAGGAAGGCCTGGAGGTTTTTTTTTTAATGATTGGTTTGGTGTTTGTAGTGGGCCAACCAAAAAACCATTACATACTAAAGTAATTTTACTGACTAATGTGAAATTCTCTTTAAGAATAATAAATACCTCATAATATTAAACCCACAAATAAAATAAATAAACACAAAATAATCTGATACAAGTATTTTTTGTGTGGTAGTTTTAAGTCACACTTATAACACCCCGACGATAGAGGCCGCGGTAAACCTGCATAGGGATATGAATAGAAGAAGGGTCTAGAGCATGGCAGCCAAAAGCCTAAAACAGAGGATTTGGACCTTTTTTTCTCTAAAAAAATCCAACTTGACAAAATAAATAATAAAATAAATAAATAAATAAATCTGAATGGAAAAATGAGCAGTGATCACTATTCACTTCTCTACTTTCCATGAGTCCTCATGGCCTTAAAACTATTGGTAAAACTATTCATGACAATAAAAGACTTGCATAGGATAATGAAAGTTTGATGAACAAGAGTATACTTTTAGATAGCTGTTTCAGCTTGGTCATTCAACCATAAAATGTTTTAGACTCTGTGTCTGACGTGGATAAAACTTTTAATATATTACATTAGAAAATCCAAGATAACTCTAGTTGTGGTTTTGTTGTAACTATTTTTCTGCCTCTCCTGATGTTTTTTGAAAAAGGTAAGAAGCAAAATGGCCCTCTTTTCCTTCTCTCATGCTCTTTAGTGCATGTTTGATGGATGGGATGTTCAAGTCCAGCTCAATAAATATTAATGTTAAATCTCATTTATGAAGGAAAGGAACTCTTCCACTTGTTTTTTTAAGAATCCGAAGAGTTGTCTTGGAAGGAAAATGAAAATACAATTTCTCCAAAAGAATACAGAGGTCTGCAAATATTTAGGGATCCCACTTGTTCAAGATTCTTTATAGCCAAGTATTCCCTAACTAGCCAACACATTCATGGTTGAGTGGTGTTGACACCTTAGTTTCATAGACATGCCCAGGGATCTTTGAATTTAGTTAAAATAATCGCTCTTGTACCGATAGCCAAACATTGCTCTGGTAGGTGGAGTTGGTGTCTATGGTAGTTCACTATTTTGATGTTTTGGATCTTTTGCTTACCTCTTTGTATGTAGAAGGCCAACTTCTTCTTAATATTCTTCCTCCATCTGCTTTAAATCTTGATGACGTTATATTGTTTTTCTTCTTTTTTGTAAAATGATAATCGCATGTATACGTTCGAGCAGTAAGTTAAAAGTGCATTAGAGTATATGATCTTAAGAGTAACAATTACAACTTTAATCTTTATGTTACGAGGAGGATAGATGGAATGATTTGGAGAAGCTGTATAAAGGAATGCATTGATCACTTCAATATCTGGTTCTTATATATGGCTCATTTAAATGACTTTTTTTTATATTTAAATCTTAGAGGGCACTTTTTCAAGACTACTAGCTTTCTCTATATCCATTTGTTTTTGGTCATTGAGGATATTAGTTTGATTACTAATCAAGCTTGGACCATGGGTTTGTCATGCCTTTTGGTGGGCTTGATGTATTCAATTACTAATTTTCAATTTGCATAATACATTTTGATTTTTCAGATGTGTTGATGTCAGAAAATTTTGAAGGGAAAAAAGGCTACATTCTTAGATTGTTTTAAGCCTCTTTTCAGTTTTGGTGGTTGCAACCTGCTTTTTTTACTCATGCAGGTCTTAGTGTGTCAATTAGGTAGTGGAAAGCAGAAGTTGACTACTTAAAGATTCAGATATTCATAAATGATGGGAATGATTACTTTGACTAATCCTGTTTTTCCTATCTGTTTTAATGTTTAATACCTTTGTTCAGGTGCGTGATATTTATTATTGATAGAACAAAGAAGCTTCAATGAATTCTTCCATGGAAAGTAACAGAGAAAAATAAGTCTTTGCGGTCGTCTTGCTCGTGAGATTCTTTTCAATTCCGACTATACATCATCTATCAATTATTGGGACTATCCTAATGTAGCCTCTACATAACAGGGAGCAATTCTCATACAAATCATTGGCTATCATCCAATTGTCATATGGCACTCTGTTAGTTGTCAATTGTTCATCTCCTAAAGTGATTTTTTTAACCATTATATGGTTCGATAAGCTTTCAATAGCATATGACATTTGTGTTGTTAAGGTGACATTCTTAGAGGTTCAAGAAGTCAACAGATTGCTAAATAAATTTGCGGAAAACAAATGTGAAAAGTTGCATAGGTTCATGGAACTTTATATAAAAATCTGATTTTTTTTTATTATCCTTTCCTCTATAAAGTACATGTGCCTAGAATTACTCCTATTGGCATCCATTAAACTTAAATAATATTCTGATATTCTGATAGAGTTATAGCAAGGGTTATAGTAGAGACTGAACAACCGGATAACTAAAACTTGACACCAAAAATGTTTTCTAACTCCTCAAATCGTAGTTACCAAAAAATTCTCCTCCTCCCTCTCCACATTCCCTCTCTTGAATTAGCAGTAATCCATCTTCATTTTCTAACTTATGATGCTTTTAATTTGTTTGTGGCTCCAATACATATCTTGAATGCTTTTATTTTTTTTTCTTTTAAGCTTTAGCTTTATTTTCTCACCCTTTTTTACTAATTCATCCCTTCAACTTAACAAATCAATTTAGATATATTTTTATTTTTACAAAAGTATTTTTATTTGTAATTTTTTTGTTTATAATTAGGCCCGGGATTAATACGGGCATGCTTTGCTAGTTATTATATTATATAATATGAAGCGAACTGATTTCGATTGGGAAATTAGACATTTGGAGGCAATTGATTTTGACGGTAGGCCATGTCAGCTTCCTCATGCTATGGTATCCTATTTAATCTCCATTAATATTCTTTTTCTTTAAAGTCGAATGTTGGTTGCAAAAAAAATCTCAAAAAAACCTTTAATTCTGGCGTTAGGAGAAGCCACATCGACTTATTAAGATCCATATGTGGATGTGTACTTTCAAAAACACATAATATGTGCATTTTCAATAAAAGGTTTCTCTTGGACTAAATATGTGCTTTTTCAATAAAATGTCTCGTGGGCCCATTTGTGTGAATGTAACCCAATTCAAAGGGATGCTTTCCAACTCTAAAAGTTAATGTTATTTTTAAATGCATATGAATTATTTATTTTGTATACGCTAACGTGGATTAAGTGATGAAAGGTTTGATTTTTATAATTTTCTAGTTGATTTGAATTATTTAATTAGTTTATTATAAATAGATTTATATAAATGAGATGTTAATTTTAATATATTATTTAGGACTTAACCCGTGTTATGCATATGGACCACATGCTAGTAATATATACAACTAAATCAAATTTCTAGACTCAACGCTTTTCCCCCGTTCACCTCTAATTCCTATAGTCTCACATTTATTCTCAAAGCAGGAAGCCCTTCACCTTCCCAAAACGCCCAACCCTCTCCTCTCCATAATCCCTCCCTTCAAAATGACCACCAATGCATCTCAACCGCAGATAAATAGTTTTCACTCTTCTCCTCCTCTTCATTTTTATCTTTCTTCTGCCATGGCGCTGCCTATCCAATCCACTGTCACCACTACGGCACCACCCCTCACTTTGCTCATCACAACTACAGAAACACCTTTTCCAAATCAATCTTCATCTTTGAAGGGCAGAGGTCAGGAAGGCTCCCTTCTAACAATGTTAATGTGGTTAATTTGGTGATGTAAGTATTTGATATCTTCTTTTCTTTGTTCTGTCAATCTGAAATGATATTTTCTATTTATTTACTTGAGACTCTTTTAGGTTTATGCAGAGAGTTTCAATCTTGGGATTATATTGTTGTTAGGTCAGTTTTTACTTGTGGAGGATACTATGAATGCCCATTGTTCTATGATTCCACCGAAGATCAAGCACACTCTTCCTTTATCCCAATTAAATTGATAGTGTTGGAAGTGTTGAACCTAATGTTAGCCCCTTTCTTATTGAGCAAAAGGATGTTGAACGATGTCACTGTGAGAGCTTATCTACTATTATCATAGCCCTGCTACCTCTCTTACCAATATATTTATTTTCTTTCACATATTTATTTTTTCTATATTTTCTCTGTCACTTCTCTTTCTTTTCCTACAATATGATATAAATACCCATACCCAAAAAAAGAAAAAAAACATTTTTTTTCACATATTTGTTTTTTCTGTCACTTCTCTCTCTTTTCCTACAATCTAAAGTAAATACTCATACCCAAAAAAGAAAAAAAAAACCATTGTTTGCACTCACTTGAGATTAATTAGTATTTACGGAATCACTGCAAGATGCCTTAAGAAAATCCTTGATCAAAACTTGCAGGTGCACGAAGAAGATGTGATGCCAAAAACATGATGAACGATGTTGAATGGGAAGACAAATGCAAAGGGGTAGGCCCCATGCCTAGATCTCAGATAGAGACTGAAGAAAGTGTATTTTTTACAAAAATTCATGACAGTCATTCAGATAGAGACCGAAGAAAGTGTAATTTTTACAAAAAAATTGTGACAGTCATTATTAACAAATATTAATACTTCATCATTTCACAAAGACAACTTAATGGTCTACATTGGTTTTTATTGTCTTCTTAATGTTATATGACCTATATGACCTAAACCCTAAATCTAATCGTGTCCATCAAAATTAAAGGTTAATTTCAACCACTGAATCTCTTGAAGGAAATCAAAATTATCCCTTTTTGCAGTATTTTAGGATTTTATTGGATCTTAATATGATTTAGTAATACAATTTGATTAGCTCAGTGGACTGCTGATGTAGAAGCACAAAGCCCGATTTTGCTCTTCCCTTTTGATTAGTGTCGAGATGGAGAAAAGATCGACCACTTCACATAATTTTGGTTTGTAAGTATTTGTTTGGATCAAGTCACAGATACAAAAAATCGTGAAAGTATTATTGCCATTTTTTAATACAAATTTTAATTTATATGTTTGTAGATGTTGAGATTATTGTTTTAAGGACTTTTTATTTTTGAATGAAATAACTTACAAAATAAATGAATTAAAAACTAAAATTTATAACTTCATATCTTAGTATTTACTACTTCATATATATCTACCACATTTTTATTCTTTTTAATCAATTTGGATATATAGAACTTTTAAGAATGATTTTAATAATATAGTATGTTTATTTTGGACATGAGATGTGAAGAAAATAAGGGTTCTTTCAAATTGTCATTAGCACGAGGAAGAAAAGTTTTTAGTGATTATTCTTTCATTAATGATGCATTTGAATACTTCATATAGGTATTACCGTTGCCATGTTTTTTTTGCAATGGGAGTATAAAGTTGGCCCAAGCATTGGCCAACAAGGAATCATATATATGGTTTTGCAGATACATCTTTGAGGTAAATCAGTCACAATGCTCAAGTGAATGCTTGGTTCGCGAATGTTAAAAAAAGACAGTTTGCAAAACAAGCAGTTGTAGTTCTCTCCATCCATAGAAAATCAATAGAGGCATGTTAAAACACCTCACTCAATCCAATGTTAGCATAAAATTGAGGACTACAATCTCAACACCTCACTCAATCCAATTTTCATTCCTTTTATAAATCAAATATAAAAATAAAGAGATCTCAACATTATTACTTATGAATGATGCAAATTTCATGCACAAAAAATGGTTGTGGTTTAAGAGTTGGGTTTTCTTCTATGCTGACTTGGACTCGATGTGTATGCTCAGATGAGTTGATATATCATTCAATTCAATGCTTAATGGTTTTGATAGTTTGGAGAGAACTCATTGTTGGGTTTTGGTTTGGAGAAGTTGACATAAGTAGATGACTTTGGTTTATTCTTATTTAATTTATTTTTAATAGTTTGATAGATGATGCCCCCACTTGCATCTAACCACCCACATTCAAGCTCTCTCTCTCTCTCTCTCTCTCTCTCTCCTCTCCCCCCCCCCCCCCCCCCCCCCCCCCGTTGATTTTTCTTCCCATGCTACTTTTTCCCTAATTCTCAACATTTCCATGAAATTCCTACAACTTCAGGGAAGCCTAGATTCTGGATAGCAATTGCTTTTGTTTATTTTTCTTTGTTTCGGATTTTGGGTGGGAACTGCCCAAAATCTCTTCCAATTCCTTTTTCCTCTTTGATTATTCATCATTTTGTTTAATCTATTTCTATGCAAGAGATTGAGATATTTAGGCACTGGATGCGACCTCAATGTATTAATTGCGGTAAAACTTAGGGAGAAGGGCTTGGATCTTTCTATCAGTGCAAAGGAAAGAGAAGCAGTTGCCTCAACTCAGTTTTCTTCAGAAAGAAAAAGCAGATTGCGTCCCTTTTTTTTAGAAGTGAGTAGGAGGCTAACACAAAAAGTTAAAGTTTCTGCTTGCAGTTTTTTTTTTTTACCCTTACAAAAAGAAATCATAATCTCAAGAATCCAGATCCACTACTTTTTGTAGACGGAAGCAACCTGCCAAGCGGGTTGTTCTCTTTAGTTGCCGGCAACGAATCTTGATTACCTTCCTCTCTTTGATCAAAACCATCTATGCATATTTGTGGTGTACGACTTAATAACAATTTGTTCCTGTCGTCTTTGTTACATTTTTAGTGTTGGTTGGAAGTTTTTGAGTGTAATTCTATAAGAGTTTCTTTAATTTTGGGTTTTTTTTTGTTGTTCTTTTTTATGAGTTGTCATTGTTGGATTATGGTTGTTTTATTTATAATAAAAATCAAGTTCTGCTTACAAAGGGAGATGAACTTGTAGAGACGGGTCATAATCATGAAGCTCATCCTCATGGGGTTTATATTTTTTTGTCACATCTGATGACAAACGACATCCTCCATGTTCATTAAGGTTCTTCTATGGTATTAGGTGAACACACACATTATGGTCATAAACAAATTAAAGGGTTACAACAACTAGTTCAAGGATTGAATTTTGTGATAATTAGACCAGAATTGTTCGTAGAATTGCGTGATTATAAGAACCACTCACAAGACTCATCTTCGTGGAATGCTTTATGATATATTTTTTATTCTGTGCATCTTTTATTTTCTTTTTTAAGATTGATTTCGGATACTCTCACTTTCTCCCTTGAGCTTTTATAATTATTAATATTTATTTATTTAGATATATTTTTGGTTTTTAAATATTTTTAAAATCTTTTTAATCTTAAAATCTCTTTTTAGCCCGGGCCTGCTCTACTAGTTATTATTATATATGAAAGCGACTATTTCAATTGAGAAATCAGTTTAGATTTGTTGAATTGATTTTGATTCCTTCAATTTGTGTTTTGACCCCTCTCCACCCCCTTCCTCCCACGTCCTCCCCTCTTTCTCCATTCAATTTGATTTTTTCAACTTTAAATCCTGTCCCAACAGTTTTCCTTTCCTCTTCCTCTTATTGTATGCGTTTTGCAACTTCTCCTACTCTTAATGTATATGATCCTTCCTCTTCTTTCTTCTCCTTTCTCTCAAACTCTTCAGCAAATACTTGGCCGAGCATATCTTCTCTGCTCACACAGGTACCCCTCTTCCCTTTCAATTCCCAATCGCCATTGCTTTTTCTTTCCATTTCTTGCAAATTCTAGATGTCAATCGATCTATGATCATAAAATAAGAAATGGGGTTTTCTGTTTTTGTCCAATTTTAATGGGAGACCTTCGATTGATGACTGTTTCGTCCATGGGGGCATTGATTCGATTGCTGTAGTACATGTTCTGTTTGTGGGTTTTTCTCTTTTCATAGAAATAGTTATGTTTTTGGCATAGAACAATGATGTTGTGAACAGTGGCACTTGAAAAGCTTGTGCTTTAAGGGGTTTCTCTTCTTATAGGGTGCTTATGATTCTAAGCAATGAAAGTCATAGCTGGATATCATATAGTTTCTATGATTTAGTTTAAAAAAGGTCAAATTTCCAATTTAGCGTAGTATGGGTTAAGTCTCGACGATAGCATCAGATTTTTTTTTACCCAGAACATAAAAATTATATATGTATTACATTGACCCCAGAATCAAGGAAAGCCAACCATGCTTAGGGCAGTACTTTGTTAATCTTAGAAATGTTCACATGGATTTTCTGTCTATTACCGTGTGTATGTTTTTTCTTTTTCTTCTTCTTCCCCTTCCAACATTATATCATTTTGAATGCTAAATAAGGCTAAAAACCAGCAACCAGAATAATGAGAAATTTTGGAGGTTGAGATAACCAAAGAAAATGAGGGCTATTTGAATCACATCAATTGCTGTAGATATTTGGCTTAAACACCAAAACTAACAGATTGCTGACCATTTAAATATTAGGGATACTTTACAGGAAAAATAAAATAGGTTTGTTATTCTAATGTATGCATTTTCATCATTTTATTTTTAGATTCTGGCTTACTAAATGGCTTGACTTTTATTTTTGTTTTTTGGCATATCCTCTGAGAGTAATGAATAAGAAACACTTGATATTTATTTATTTCCTTTTTTTTTTTCTGTTTTAGAACTTAGAGATTTCTTGAATTTTTCTATTTGATTGTTTAGTAGAATTTTCTCATTCAATATAATCGGCACTGTTTTGGTTGTTCCTGTTCCTTGTGATCACTAGGGCGGTCATTTGGTCGAACTCTTGTGAACCAAAATACAAGATTGAGTTTCATCCATTGGACTCACCTCTTCATCCTGTGAGTAACCTCTCACGTTTCTCCTCCATTCCCTTTAACTCCTCTGCAACGGTTTTCTAAAGCGTCCGTGACTCTTTATCTTCTCTTCTTTTCTCTAGCATGCAGATGTTGATAAGTGCTTAATTGTTTGCAATCTAAGCCCTAATATTTGATTCATCTTTTGCTAGTTAAAGTTATTTTATTTGATTTTACATAGTTTTTGTTAATTTTTATGTTAAGGTCAAAAGGAGCAAAAAGAGAAGAATTAATGAAGAGATGGGCGTGAATCATCAAGTAGGCCCA
This sequence comes from Camphora micrantha, assembly GCA_003546025.1. Lineage (NCBI taxonomy): Eukaryota > Viridiplantae > Streptophyta > Magnoliopsida > Laurales > Lauraceae > Camphora > Camphora micrantha. The sequence goes on from QPKB01000001.1 coordinate 54,730,482, forward strand.
TGGTGGGTCCACATCCATTGCAAATAGAAGAATTCCAAAATTTAGGAAGTCCTATTCAAGTTAAAAGAGGAGTTCAAGAATGGAGAAAAACGAGAGAAAGAAGGAAAATTTGGAGCAAGAGTTCAAGTCAAGATAGAAGTCCTAAAAGAGGGGTCCCACACTTATGTTGCATGCACCAAATAGGGCCCACTTTTATGATAAAAGTTCAGATTTAATTCCTTGCAACTAAATTCAGATTTGTGGGTCCATGTGAGGAATTGTCAAGAAGATACAAGTAAGATCAGAATTACAAAGTGTTGCTTAAACAAGAAAGAAGACTCCTAATTCAATCTAATTAGGAAGCAGAATTTTAAGGAAAGTTGGAGACCTGTTTCTACAAGGAAACTAAACACTAAGAGGGCTGTTTTCAAGACTTATAAGTACCATATGAACAGTGCACGTCCAGCAATATACCCAGCCATAAAACATCACACAAACCATCTAAAAACCAGCCATTATCATCCACAAACCCTAGCAGCCATACAGCACTATTGGGAGCACCTTTGGAGCATCTTTTGGAGAGCTTTTGGAGCGAGGAAAAGGAGAAAAAGCTGCTGGCAGAATTATTCTTCTTCTTCAATATTCAGAGTTCTTCTTATGGCTCTATTTTCTATTTTGTTTTCAATTCCAAACATGAGTAGCTAAACTTTTTAGGGCTAGGGTGTAATTGAAACCCTAGTCTAGTTCTATGTAGTCTCTTTTGGCGTCTTTTAATTCAGATTTCGGTTTTATTAGTTGAGATTCTAAACCATGTTTTTAATTGATGGGTTGTGTATATGCCATGCCAACCATGTGATGTTCAATTAATTTTAAGAGTAGCTAACTTAATTTTGATTGATCTTGATGATAAGCATCTAGGGTTTAGAACCATGAATAATCTAAGTATATGCCATGCTTAGACTCATGCATTTATCTTTCCCATTATTTTATGCATTATGTTTGTTTTGACTAGGACATATGCCATGCTTAGTTTTTGCATCATAATGAACAATTCATGTAGTATGCCACTCATGAATTAGGTTTAGGGGAATAATAATCTAGACACATATGCCATGGTCTAGGTTGATAGATGTCACTAATAAAATCTGATTTTTGATTAAAAGATAATAAGGGACATGCATAGGATTGGTTAGGGGAGTAGATGAAACCCTAGTTCATTCATTCTCATTGTTTTCAATTCTAATTTCAATTGTGTGTTTTAGATTAATTTCCATTTAGCTTTTGATAGTATAATTTACTGTTTTTAGTAGTTTAATTCAATCTTTCATCATTTAATTGTTTCTTTTAATATTCTGATTTTTAGTTCTTTTTGACATTGTTTTATCACAAGTCTTCGTGGGATCGACCTCGTACTTACAATTCACTACACCACATAGTGATCTTGTGCGCTTGCGAGTTTTAATTGTGTGCATACTAGTAGCTTATTTCTAGGTTGTTTGGTGCATACCAGATGTGCAAACCTTCTATCTTTGAGCCTTGGGTTTTGGAGGTCTCTCTTTTAGAAGGTGGTGAATGAAGAATTTTGATTCGCATAGAAATCTTAACTCATCAATGGGGATGGCGACTCCAACAACGTGATAGGGGTTTTTAACCAGGATCCGATTATTTTTCACCCAACATCCCGCGTTTGTCTCATCTCCAAATTTTTTTTTTTTTTTCATTTTTCGAAATCCGTCTTCATGTTTGTCTTTGACGCCTCTACAGGGACCTTACCTTCTAAACTTGTATAGAAACTATGTTTTAGGAAAACTAGCGAAGGCATTTGACGTTATGTGCACAAACAAAAAGTCCCTGTCATTCAAGACATTGTCATTGGCAATAAAATTATTTTGTTTCCTTGAAAAAGGCAATGGGTCATCAATGATTTTTGCATTCCAACATTTTTTTTCATGTCTTCTGATGGCATGTCTTTATTTTTCTTTCTCAATTCTTTTCGAACTTCATATAATATGTTGCTGTTTTCCTTTCTTTTTCATTTTTTAATTGTGTTTATGATCATTTATTTGCTTGAAATTTTCTTTTTTTGGGTTTATAATGATTCCAGTGGATGTCATGTTTGTTGATCATATACAGAATATCTTAGGATTCATTCTCCTTCCACCACAATCATGTCATGTAGGTTTGTCTTTTGTTCTCAAAGGTGCTGTGTCTTGAAAGTTGTTTTTTTTTTTTTTTTTTTTTAAAGGCAGGTGCTGCAGCTCTTATTGTAAAAACAAATATGAATAAAAAATGTTGTATGGTATTATACGGTAAGATGTAAGGTGGGCACCATCTTTCCTTCTTTATATGTTTTTTTAATAAGTTACAAAAAAAATATGCTTCAAAATTGTTTCTTCTATTTGACGATGGTAAGCCCCAATATATATATATATATATAGGGAGATGCTCCTATGAGAGCATCTCTCACCTTATTATGAGAGATAAGGTGGGGGCCCTCACATTTAAGTTGTTGGCATTGGATATGGATGTGAGGGCCCCCACTTTATCTCTCATAGTAAGATGAGAGATGCTCTCATGGAGCATCTCCCATTTATATATCACAATTTTTATTATTTTTTATATTGAGAGCATCAAATGAAATGGTTCTTTGCTTGCAGGCAAAAATGCTTCAAAATTGTTTCTTCTATTTAACACTAATGTGCACAAACAAATTAAAAAGCTTCTTGTATCCAAAACTCTGTGATGAATAATCAAGTAGTACATGCATCTATAAGTGGTGTATTCTTAGCATACTAGGATAAGATTTGAAAAGTAATTACTTTAATTGTAAAATTAACATTAAAGGAACAATTTCTTTTTTTCTTTTTCTTTATCTTTGTTTGGGGGAAGGCTGTTATGATACCAATTTACTGGGATATACTTCTGTGCAAGTATCAACCTTTTTTTTTTATTAATGGTAAGCAAGTATCAACCTTGTGAACAACCTTGCATGAATTTAAAAAAGTTGCATGCCCTGCCCACTTTTCCCGGCTTGCATCTATCAGATATATAGGTATTTGGGTACCCATTTTAATCCCAAAGAAGGGAGAGACCAAATAAGACCAACAATGGAGTGGTTAGTAAAGAAATATTGGATTGTGATTTAATGATGAACATAACCGCAAATTGTAATAGCATTTAGTATAATGTGTATAGTTACTTGAGCCAGTTGAATACATAGGAATTCATGGTGAAATGAGCTTCTAAGAAGGCCTATTAAAAAGTGAGCTTGGGAATTGGTTCGTTTTTTTTTATATGGATGATGATAAGTCCCTTTTTTCATATATATATATATGTGTGTGTGTGTGTGTGTGCAATTCTTATTGATTTTTCATATTGACTGCATCAAATGAGTTATTGATAATTAATTATTAGAGCAAAAGGTAAGCTATATTTGAAAAGAGCTTATGTTTTATATAATATCAACTTGACTAAGCTAAATCGGGTATCCTAATTTTATTTCATCCTTTAGTTGGTTTCAGCTTTTGGCAAGAAAAAAAAAAGGAAGAAGAAGAAGAACAACTTTTCAGCATATTATCAACTTGACTATGCCATGTAAGTAGTCCTACCTTTTTCTCAACCCATAGCTGGTCTTAACTTGAGACAATTGAATACGTAGGAAATTCATGGTGAAATGGGCCTCTATGAAGTATTATTAAAGAGGTGAACTGGTCTTTTCTTTCCTTCTTTTCTCTTTTATTGCACATGTATGGTACATCATATATTAATGTTGACTTTTGCAGCTATGTGATTTGGTTTATGCAGAATGAGGCCCAATGGTTGTTGGAATATGAATCTGGGAGCATATCTATTGTGTCAGGTTGTAGATAGAGAAGTACTCTTTTTTCATGGGGAGCTTATCATTATTGATCTGTCGAAACTCTATAGTTACCCCCTTTTTTTTTTTTTTTTCCTGTTTTCCTAACTTCTGAGATTTTAGTACACGAACTGTTTGTATGTATTTCATGGTTGAGTATTGTATTATATCACAAAATCCTCCTATGCACACACATCTGTATTTATGTAATGTTTCTCACAGTTGAATTTTTTTTTTCCAAACTACGAAAGATATTGTGCTCGTGATCTTTTGTTAAGATTATCTTTAATCCTATAGCTCCATGATTTCTTGGCCTTGCATAAACTTTTTACATATTTCTAAGGTTGATTCCTGTATTTCAATATACAGAGTCCTTATATGCATCCATATCTATATCTTTTTAATGTTTGGTGCAATTATGTTCTTGCATACTTGAACCCCAACTTTAATTTGTGCATGGAACTTCCATGCTACCTATCTTTTCTTTTTTTCCCTCTCTTTTCTAATTTTTATATATATTTTTTTAAATTTCACATGTTTTTATCAACATTGACTTCCATAGTGTTGTCTAACTCTATAGTTGTGGTTCTTACAGTACTCTGATTACGATTTTGAGGTATTTAACTTAGTCTATCTATCATGTGTTGTTGAGGTTTGTAGACATTTGGTGCAATTCATGTTTTTTTACAATGTATCTGTTACCAAGTGATGACTAAGTCTGTATTGGTGATGTTTTCTCTACTTTTATTGGGCTAGATTTTCAGGTTTCAATCATCTGCAATGCAGTGGCAATTCGCATAAATGGCTTCCACTTACAAAGAACTGTATTACAAAATATTTTCACTAATTTAATGCAGTGATTGAACCCGTTTTACAAGTACCGATGTCTATCTGCTGGGATTGGTTCCACTGTAGTAGATGTATGTGATATAAAAATGATCATTATCTTCCCTCTTTCTATGGATTTCATGTTGCAAATGCCATTAGTTTCTTGCTCATGCTCAGCACGGGCATCTTATGCTTGTTATATATAATATGAAGCTAACTGGTTGCAATTGAGATTCAATTGAGAAACTGACTGGTTGCAATTGAGATTCAATTAAGAAATTGCCAATTGATTTGGTTTTGACTCTCATCAATGCCTCTCTGTTATTTTATTATTTTATTATATGAAGCCATGCCTTTTTGATTTTCACCATCCTTTAAATCATCCAACATTTCCTCTCCCATCTTCCTTCCACCCTTTTAACTCTTCCATTACAGTTATGAATGGTCGCCCCTCTTTATTGATTCATGAATTTTCTCTTTGTTGCTGCAAACTGCACTTCCTCATTCCTTTTTCCGCTCCGCTACTTGGTCATCATTGTCACCACAGCCCCAATCAATGGTGGGCCTCTTCCAAGTATCCACCACATCCGTCCACTCTTAGATAGAGGTACCTTATCTTCCAACTGTTTCCCATTTTTCTTTTCGTTTTCCATCTTTTGGTTCTATGTAGTTTGTGTTTGGATATGCGTATTCTGTTTGACAAAGTGTCACAACGAATTGCTGTGGTGTGGAACGTCAAGATGATGGGTATTATTTCCCCTTAAGCCATATTTTTTAAGCATACTTCCTGTAATTGCTATGGTGTGGAATGTCAAAATGATTGTGTTTGGATTTGCCAAATGTTATAATGATTGAGCATACTTCCTATTTCAGTATGGTAGATTGTAATTCTGATTAAGAGTTCATGCATAATCTCCGTGTTTGATTTATGCCAACATAACCCTCTACAGAACCCTCATGTTGTAGACTTTCAAGTTTGTGATCTGAGGTTTGGAGACTGAAGATTGTTGATTGAGGATGGATAATTGGAGTAAGGGGCAAATGGAACTGATCATTCTTAAGTAGGTAAGTGTCACTCCATGTTTCTATTGTTTATTTGTTCTGTTTTATGATTGGTGATCATTCAATGTTGTCCATTTTCTTTATGGAATGCTCTCAAATTGTTGGAATTTATACTGTTTTATTGTCACACAACCTCCTTACATCATGTATGATTATTTCTCTGGTTGATTTTTTCTCCTCATATTTAAAAACTTTTTTCCTCTAGGATTTTGGAATGTGGCTGAAAATTAGCATGTTCATGAATTTGTTAGGAATTAGATGATTTGGGTCCAAGAAATGAACATTGGTTGGAATTCCCTTTATAACTAGCAGGAATGAAATGATGTCAATGGCAACTCTAGAACATGGCAAATCAGTGCAAAATCCAGATATGCTGATATATTAGTTTGGAACATTCAAACATGTTTAAATTCCATTTCGTTAGTTACAATGCAAATTAGGAATTGTAATATAAATGTCTACCTTGACAAACTCATACATGGTAGGGTTCAATTATAACTTTGATCCAAATTCACACTGAAATTAAATAAATAGAACAAAATACAGAAAACTCAATATTCCAAACTAGTCTACCAGCGTATAAATTCCCTTTACATGAATTCCACTAAAAAGTTACTCACAATCTGCAGCTTGATTGACTTCCCATCCATCTCCAGGGTTCTAATCTTCTAAAAATTATAGTAAAACTCTAATTCTGATTAGAAGTATAAATAGAAACAAAGAAACGTCAATAAAAACCCAAGATTAGATTACAAAATGGCAGATCATAGTGTTATAGCTATCAACGTATGAAGCATCCTAAGAAACTAAACGACACCCCATTTCTTTAAAGAATCAAAAGGACAAAAGTTGGTCTCCAAAATCAAATGTTAGCAACTCTAATTCCCCTTTCAGCCAAGAAAAAAAAACAAGCATGACAGTAGAAGCAAAATGAAAAGATCGACTTACTGCTCAAAAGAAGGCACGATTTTCCGACAGAGGAATCTCTAATTAACAAAACTTGAAGACTTTGTTGGATAGGAAAAGACGCATGAGAATTAAAAAAGCAAAAAAAAAAAAAAAAAGGGAAAAAAGAGAAAAAAAAAATCTATATAATGATAAGAGGGAGGAGCAGAATCTTACTATTCATTGCTACCTCTGAAGAATCCTAGGAAGATGTTTTGTATTTATTGTTAGAAATGCAAGAAGTGATACTTCATTCGCTTCTTTGCTTTGCTCCCTGAAAATTCAATTTCATTTGCTATTGGTATTTTCTTTTTATTTGGTGCCTGAGATTTCAGTTTATTTGTTGCAAAAATGGAGAAATCAAAGCATCACACGGCTCACTACCATTCCTTACCACAAGAACTGAATCAAGAAACTCAGAAAGCACGGGCATACATCTATCAAGGGGTATGCCATGTTTCCTTTAATCTCTCTTATTTTTTTAACTTTTTTAATCTATTGAGTTCTGGGTTTTGTTTGTATTTGGATTCTGTTGGTGGATTTTGAGATTTTCATGGATTATTGATTTTATTTCCACTTTATATCAATTTTTTTTTATTAATTTTTTATATTTTATTTTCATATAGGCACACATCCGCAAAAGGGGTATGCCAGTGTGTCCTTTAATCTCTTTGTTTCTGTTCATATATATATATATATATTTAAATCTCTATTCCTGTTCAAATGATTGTGGAAAATCCCAACTCTGAATTGGATGCAGGCAAATTTCAAATAAATGATACACCCCCCCGACCAACAAGTGCTTTAGGCAGTAGTAACCCATTTTGAGGATGTTATATATTAAGAATTAAGATTGATATGATATGATTCGGTTCAAATATATCATGCACTTGGATCAGTGTCTAGGTGGCCCTTATTTGCGGAAAATGAATGATTTTCTCATTGTTCTGTGTTAACATACTACACACTCAGTTCCTAAGATTAAAGCATTTTTGTAAATTTAGCAAAAGATTCAGACCCACAGTTAGAGAAGAACTTTCTACAGACAGTAGAAAGATCTTTCCAAGAAAAATGTTAAACCACACCAAATCTTGAAACTGAAAATGTAGGAAATGAGATATCCTTGGTCTCAAAAAGTATAATCACTGTAAAATTAAAACGCTGGAAACTGTCACAAACTTGCCCGCCTTAGTATAGTCCATGTACTCCTATAGGGTAGCTTCTTTGTTTTGCTCCCTGAAATTTCAATTTCATTCGCTTCTGGTATCTTCTTTTTATTTGGTGCCTGAGATTTCGGTTTATTGTCCCAAAAATGGAGAAATCAATGCATCACACGGCTCACTACCATTCCTTACCACATGAACTGAATCAAGAAACTCAGAAAGCTTGGGCGTACATCCATCAAGTGGTATGCCATGTTTCCTTTACTCTCTCATTTTTTAACTTTTTTAATCTATTAAGATCTGGGTTTTGTTTGTAGTTGAATTCTGTTGGTGGGTTTTGTGAATTTCATGGATTATTGATTTTATTTCCACTTTATGCAAATTTTTAATTATTTTTTATATTTTTATTTTCATGGAGGCACACATCCACCAAAGGGGTATGCTAGTGTTTCCTTTGATTTCTCTGTTTTTGTTTATATTTTTGTAAAATCTCTGTTTGGAAAGTCCTTTTCAATGAATTTCTTCAATGTGATTCTTTCAATCTCCCTCTTATACTTTCTTTGACCATGTAGAAAAAATAGGGGGAACTTTGCTAGAACTAGAGCATATCTACAATATGTATCAGGGAAATGACTAAAATCCATATGCATTACCTATAGCACATCTACAATATGAGAGGAGAATTGATTCAAAGCATGTGTTGTTTTTTTTTTTTTTTCCTAGCTTTATTACCTATTGTTTATAATTTCACAAGAACCAATTGGAGCCGCTTGTAGAATTGTCAGGTACTTTGGTAAAGCACCATTGACATATCTGGCATACAGTCTTAAGCCTATAAACCAAATTAACATCTTAAGATTTAGATACCAAATTAACATCTTAAGATTTAGATAATCTCAAATCACATTACCATCTTATGCCTAGAAGTCTACATATCATTGACAAACATTCATCAAACAATTAGAGAGTGCTTGCTAGAAAATGTGGAATTAACAAAATACTGGACTGATCCCACTTGCATAGACAAGGTAAATATGGCCAAGTTTTATCCACATAGACAAACTTAGTTCTTGCCATTTTAAGGCTGATTAGAACTTTGCTCTTTGACATGTATTTTTTGAGTTTCTTTTCCTTTAATTGTAATTATTGAATGGCTAATGTTACTGTTGCATGCACCTATTTTGGAACTTTGGTTTTTAATATTATGTGGTTGATGAGTTATCTTCCTCTTCAATGCAGTGATATCCATAAATAAAATCATAGAGCATCTTACCCAGTAAGTGCCATTCAAAATGCTTGCCCTAGATTGTATGGTTAGATGTTGTTTCTTTTCGGAGTGATTTGTTTGAATTTCTTTTGCTTCAATTGTTCAATTTGACTTACCTAATGTTAGTGTTGAATGCACCTATTTTGGGATTTTTTTTATTTTAATATTCTCTGCTCATGAAGAGCACAAAACTCCTTTTCCGAAAACTTCCATTTGAAAGGTTGGTCCATGAAATTGCCAAGGAACTTAACGTGAGTTTGAAATGGGCTTTCTGTTAATTTGTATTTAGGGATACTTTAATGAATGTGACATTAGATGTTGCTGCTAATGGATGTGTTGTGCTGACTGATCTGCATTTCTACAGCCATTTATTGCTTTTCTTGAGAGAGGCTGCAGAGGCATACCTGGGCTTAATTGAAGACAAATCTTTGCGCTGTACTTCTTTTTTAATATTTTAGATGGGCAAGATTTCATATATGTCTATTGTAAGAAAGAATCAATTTTGATTTGTTCACTACCTGACTCTATTATCCATCACTAGATTTTCAAAATTTCAACTATTTTCAGACTATGATTTGATCTTATTGTTTTTGCACCTTATCAATCGAGGATTAATTGACAATATTGGAGTTGTTTTGCTTATTCAAGAATACTTGAAGTGTTTTGTACTATTGCTCTACTGTGGTCATTATCAGTTTGTATTCTTAGGTTTATCATTGAAGGCTCCATTTCCTATACATATTCTTTGTTTATAGCAAATTGGTGTTTGAGGTGTGGTTACATTAAATGGGCCGTATGAGACCCTACTTCCCACTATATCGTGTAAGTGTTTGTGTCATCAGTGTATATCATTATAACAATGCCCCTTCAAATTATTGTCTTCATTATCATGATTATCGTCATTTCATCATGAGAGCTAAAAGCTCTTTCTGGTTTTAGTTCTATGCTTGGAGTGGGTATTCTTAATTCCATCCAGTGACCAGGTTGATGAGGTAGTAGGATATTGTCCAATTAATTGTACAAATCACTGCTTGATGGAACTGGTCCCATTGTAATATTCTTTAGATTTTATGGACATTTCATTTATGGATATGGTTTTATTGTATTGAGTCTTATTGGGATGGATCCGTCAATGTTGATATTGATTGCTATTCTGTGCAGCATTCAGTGATATTTTCATAAGCACCAAATTGGTAGCATTCAGTGATATTTTCATAAGCACCAAATTGGTAGTCTGTGTTGCATTCTGCAATCATCATCATGAGTTCCACTTTCACACGACACCCCATAAGAAGCGTTGCGCCTAAAAGAGACTTTGCACGGACAGGAAATCACAACTTTTTTTCACGGGACATGTTGAAACCAGTTTTAAAAGGGCTGGGACGGAGTGAGTTTGGATGGGTCAATTGTGGGTCGGGGAGCTATCTACGTTAAGAGCAATAAACTTTCTAAGAAGTAAGGGATACAATTTTATCGGACTTCCAAATTATCAAAATTGAGACACATATTAAAGCATTCAGGGCTCAAACGGTGGGCCTATTATTATTACCAAGATCTGATAAAATCTAATGTGCCATTTTTATTTAAATCTATGCGTAAAACAATATTTGCAAATTCAAATAGCGCAAGGTTCCTCCCTATTGTGAAAATGAAAAATCTGCATAGAGCAAAATCCTCTTATTGCACAAGTACTCATGTCTAGATTTTCATATAACAATGGACTCAATCGATACATATACTAATAGATAATAGTTACTTTAAGGTGGGTGTGTGCAATGCAAGGAATTTGCAATAGAGAAGAAAATTGATTTTTTTTTTCTGTGCATTTTTTTTTCAATTATTTGGTGCGACTTATTTTCCTTGCGAAAAAGGAAAAGAAGAACTAATATTCTTTGATAGAGAGAATTTCAATTTGTTATGTGAGAAGTAGAAAAAAACTAATTTCTAATCTTTATTTTTAAAATAAAAATCTAAAAAGAACCCCACCCTTATGTGATGTGTATGTTCAAATGTATCTACTGCTTCCTTGTAGTACTTAAAAAAAAAATAAAAAAAATCACAACATTAAAAATCCTAGGATCTTCTCATAGAAAGACTTTTCTTCTCCATAATTTGTCTTGGAAAAAAAATAGTACCAAATCATTCACATCTCACATGCAAAGTCTAGATGGTGGGCCTACCTGTAAGGATCCCCTTAAAACACGTGTCTTGGGTGCTCCTGATGACTATGCTAATGCTCAAAAGCACATTGAAGGACACAACTGACAACGATGGGCACTCGAAATGGCTGAGATAAATCAAGATTCTCAAGTCTCTTGTCTAGTAAAAAATGAAGCAATGCTATTGCTATCATGTGCCATGCTCTCTCACCTTCAAAATAAAAACTCTCACCATGTATGAGATTTGAGATATATCCAAATCTTACTCTAACAAATATTGGCCCACGAGTGAAGAGAATAATAAATATGAGTAATGGTGCAGTAGATTTATTAATTATGTTATTTGTCATATGTTAAATCATATGGCAAGATCAACTCATGTTGAAGTAGAAATCTTGTTTATTCATGCACTAGTGAGGACATTCATTTTGAACGGTTTGTGTTTTCATTAGGTGGATTCCCACCACTTTGTATGTATACACACACACACACACACACACACTCACCAACACTTGTACTCTCTTCAATTATCATAAGCTACTAGTTTACAACGAGCATGCAATGGCACATTACTCATCTCTTCAATATACGGAAGTACTTATATATAAGAAGTTTGTAGTTGTAGAGAGCAAAAAATAAATAAATAAATTATTATTTGAGTAATTATATCCAATTATTAAAGGTAAGGAGATTGTTAACTCTATTTCTCTAAAATTTTTAAACCATTGAATTAACATGATAATCTATCCTTGTCTGGATCACATTGTCATGAGAAACGTGATTTGAACGCAAGGAGTATGGACTACCTTTGCTCCTTAAATGATTGATAATGCAATCCATGTAGCCTAGCTGCTTTTACTTTAATCACTGTCTAAACTCCAACTTGTTGTGGGGGCAGAGTGGGTCGGTCAAGTCTTCCAGCGAATGGACTACTTGCACCTCATTACATGGAAATGACATATCATCAATTCAGAGTCAAGGTCTTGATAGTCGACACTTGGCACTTGATAGTGCTTCAGCAATGACTTGACTTGAGAAATCTTGGGTTAAAAGAGGAGTTAGGATCCTCCAAGGGATTTGACCCATGGTAATCGTGGGTGGACCAATTATGGTCCGTCACATCACCCGGGGTAAACCTTCACTAGATCTGTACTCATTAAAAGACTTTTCTTCTCCATAGTTTGTCTACGACGAACAGTATTATGCCAAATCATTCACATCTCACATGCAAAGTCTAGATGGTGGGCCTACCTGTAAGGATCCCCTTAAAACACGTGTCTTGGGTGCTCCTGATGACTATGCTAATGCTCAAAAGTACATTGAAGGACACAACTGACAATGATGGGCACTCGAAATGGCTGAGCTAAATCAAAATTTCCAAGTCTCCAGTCACAAAAGAGGCAGTGCTATTGCTATCATTTGCCATGCTCTCTCACCTTCAAAATGAATACCCTCACCATGTATGAGATCTCTCTAAATCTCATTCTAACAAATATTGGCCCACAAAAGAGGCAAGTGTTATCCATGTTGCCTACCTACTTTTACTTTGGTCACTGTCTAAGCTCCAACTTGTTGTGGGGGCAGAGTGGGTTGGTCAAGTCTTCCAACGAATGGAATACTTGCTCCTCATTACATGGAAATAAAATAGCATCAATTTAGAGTCAAGGTCTTAACAAAGCCTCACCCATCTGTCCCACCGGAATACCGACTATTGCTACACTCACCATGGAGTTTATCTTGGTTAAAGGACGAGTCGGGATCTTTGAGGGATTGGTCCACCCATGATCAGCGTTGGGGGGGGGGCGGGGGGGGGGGGGGGCTGTAAATCATCATTTACTTTTTCTCTACTATATCCTGACTCATTAAAAGAGGGAACCCTATAACAAAAGAACCCAAAATGGCAGATTGTCATTTACTTTTTCTCTACTATTTTGTCCAAAACCCATAATATATGAATCAGAATATCATTGGGTTCCTTTTTACTTTCTTTTTTACCTTCACTCCTAAACATGATGATAGCTTCATCATCACTGACAAAATATTTTTTAGGGATTTTGACTAGACGGCTATCCTTAGATTTGATATTTACCCTAAAATAGTCTAAATTTAATTACTTTTCCCAAACTTATTCGTACAATAACGGTGCAATATCGCATAGCCCTACCATATCGCGTTGGGTAATATTTACGATATCACAAATCCTTTGCATGAACTCTGGGGAAATAGCAAATGTCAAAGTTTAAGGACATCTCTATGGGAAATATCCTCTTTTTTTTTTTTTTTTTTTTCACGCGTTCTCCTCCATCCCCTTCCTCTATGGTAATTTTTACGCATATATATATTAATTACGCCTTATTACAAAAGTTGAGATAATTTTCTACGGGCACCTGTCTTGTTTTTATGGACTAAAATGTCTTTCACTGTGTGACATCACATACCCTATTTTCGTGAAATCTGTAACTTTTTAATTTTTGTGATATCGCATAAAAATTCCCCTCTAGTTGATTTAAATACTGATTATATCTTTACAATATCACATAGTTTATAATTTGATGTGATAATGCACAATTTAGGAGAATTTAGTCCATAAAAACTACACAGGTACTTGTAATAAATTATTATTTACTTTGTCACTAGGCGCGATTATTAATGTCTAAAGGGTTATCATCTACAATCAAAACCCCATATTTGACATGATAATCTATCATTGTCTTCGACAGATCTGCCCCCCACAAAAAAAAAAAAAAAAAAAAAAAAAAGAAAAGAAAAGAAAAGAGAGGGAGAATCTATCATTGTCTAGATTTCATAGTCATGAGAAACGTGATTAAAACGTTGGGAGTGTTCACTACGTTGCGCTTTAATTTATGACTGACTTTCATCCACTCAATTTGGCCTAGCTGGAAGGATAGCAGCTTTTTCTTTGGTCACTGTCTAAGCCCCCACTTGTCGGGTATTGTAGGTCAGTCAATTCTTCTAGCAAATGGACTGCTTGTTCATTATGTAAAACTGAAATAATAAGGATAGAACATACCATTAAAGGGAGTCAAGGTCATGACAAAGACAGTACTCCACCCATCTTTTTCACTGGAATACTAATTATTGTTGTACTCACCATGGAATCTGTATCCTCGAAGTCTTTGAATTGAGAATTCTTGAGTCAAAAGAGTGGAAGCCCCATAATGGGATCCACCAATTGCAAATCCGGGCTGTTCAAAATGAGTTCTTTCACCACCTAGATGTCTCCAAATTTCACACTAACAGAATTTGGCTCCACCGTAAGATTATTCATATAGTGAGTAAAGACTTTATTATTATTATTATTTTTTTGTTGCTGAGAAAAGGATATTTTATTAACAAAACAAAAATTTTATTAACAAAACAAACACAAAACAGGCCTCTGACAAAACACAGGGCACAACTATACATAATACTAACCGCCTCAATCCCCAAAACTATTTACATACAAAGACCTATTACAATAGTACCGCCTGGGCTATTAGAAGAAGGATCATTTGTAGCATGACCAGTAACATTTACATCAGAACTATTGACATACCAAAAATCAGTTCAACGAACATTTTCCAACCATATGATTTGAGACTAGAAAAGGGTGGTATACAATAGAAGTACTCTCCATCCCTGCTACAAAAGTTTTTGGTTTTTAATATCCTTGTGTTTTAAAAACTTCTAAGAAACCATTCTACTTTAAAAAAAAAAATTTATTTTGTAAAAATGACTTTATACAGAAAAAAAAAAAAAACACACTCTATTGTTCTTGAGTAGATTTCAAGCAATTAAAAGACTAAAATTACCCTTATTTTAAAAGTCAAAGCCTTTCCTAACTCAAAACAATTGACCTAAATCCATTCCGGCATTCCCATGCCAAAGGGAATGGGCGGGAGGCATTTAGTCTAACCTTTTGTCGTGGAACATGGGATGAAATAAATAAAAAAGTTTTGATCTTAATTGTTTGGAATGCAAAAGAGTTCTTGATTTGAACTACCAAGCATTTTGGCTCTTCAATTCCTTAAATCTGCTGAATTGACAGTGAGTTTGTGAATAATTGGATAATAGATGAAGGCCTTAGTCTGGCCAGATGATGAGCAACCATATTGCCATCTCTTGAACAAAAGGAAATTTGCCATAAGTCGCATAACTTGAACATTCTCTGAATTCTTTTCTACATATTAATTAAACTCCATGAGAAATTCAAATCTCAGTCCAATACTTTAAATAGGTGGAATGAATTACATTTTCAAAGCGTTCCTTGATACAAATACTCAAACCCTTATATAAAGCTTTCATCTCTGCCAGTGTGATTGGAGGAGATCAATGATTACATGCCAGTTTCATGAAAGTGGGGGATAAATGACTTGACGGAAAAACCAAAAGGTTTTTTTTTTTTTTTTCATCCTTTACCCTAGCAAAGGGGCTGGGACCCAAGAGAGGCATACTCAAGGTCTGAACAGTGAATAGCCAGGTGAGAAATGAGGTTGCTAACCAACTGAACAATTGCATGTACTCAAAAAGTGCATTTGGTTGCACTTTGTAATAGTGGTTTTGGGATCTTGACATTGTAAATGTCCAAAAGTCTAAAAAGTTAATTTAGTAATTAACTTTCTAAAAGTACTTTCCAATAGGTTTAAGTGAAATATCACTTTTAAGAAATTAGTTTAGTAATTGCAAAGTACCTTGCTAACTTTCACGGGAAGTTAGTTTAGTATCCCCTTCTACATTTCACACATCTCTCTCGTCTCCTCCCATGATACAATGAATGTTCGGAGTATTTGAAGCGCTTCATTTTCAAATTAGATGATTGAAACTTATAGAAACTGTTGAGAATATACGAGGATTAGCTAGTTTGGGAGTAGCGATAAAATAAAGCAGGGAAGAGGCTGGGATGGGAGACTGAGATTGAGTGGAAAAGGTCCATTGAATTGAAATCTTAATAATAATGGGTTTGGTAAACAGAGAATGTGAGGTGGAATGGATGTTAGCATGGGTCAATTATATAATATGGCGTAGAGCTAGATGATGATATCCATGGATCGGATTATTGATAAAAAAAAAAAAGAAAAGAAGATGATATCAATGGATGAGAATTATTACCTATATCATTTAGAGATATATTTGGTCTGATTCAAAATGAAGTGGAACTATATATCAGAAGCATTTTGCAGATCAAGATGATGCTTCTTACATGACCAAAAAATTATATAATTATACGATTATTTTAATCACAAATAATTTAATATACTACTATGTTAAAATTGCTACTTTTATGATTTAACCAAACATCATCGGATGCTTTTACTGTTGGAAAGCAAAATTTACTAAGAAATATTAAAAGTCAAGTCAGATGTAAGAATAGCTATTTTTATTTTATTTCATGGCAAACAAAGAGGCCTAGCCCTGAGAATGAACTATATGCTTATTGTGCAGCGGGGATTGAATTGTAACTTCCAACTGTGGCTATGGCATTCCGTAATTAGATTGGGCTGGGGGTGCTGATAAACCTGGCTGGAACCCATCTGAACATTTGGACTTGGTCTTAATAAATCCTCCATATGACTTGCTTTATTCACAAAAATGCCCTAAGTTTGTCTCACAAAAGAATAATTCCATGGGAGGAAAATTCTACTTTAATATAATGCTAATTCAACAACTCAACAGTGTTAGAACCAATTCAACTAAATTTAGGAGGGATCCATATTATGGAACTAGTAAATGGAGCTTGCGCTAAAAATGTGGGTAAGGAAATGATGACTTTTGGCAACATAAAATCGAGAGACGTGGCAAGAGAGAGAGAGAGAGAGAGAGAGAGAGAGAGAGAGAGAGAGAGAGAGTACTTGTAATGCCATCAGTCAACTAATGCAATAAGTTGCTATTGGGTAAACAATACATTGTATAGTATATTTCATCTCAAATAAGGTAGTAAACGGATATCCAATTCTCCGATTACTTGGAAGTTCCGACTTGTAAAAATCGGGTCAGGATCCTCTTTTAGGTTCCGATTCATGAACAAGACCGAGTCCAGAAGCCGATTTACATTCCAATTGATAAATGAGTTTGGTTTCGGGTAGGTCCCAGGCCATGGACCCAGGACCCAACATATGAATCTTGTAAATTAATTATACTTCAAAATAAGCTTTTTCTTGACATTTCTATATATAATTCTGATAGTAATAGACTTGATGTACAATTATAAGTTGAATGATATGCTTATTTTAAGAAAAATTAAAAAATGAAGAGAAAAAAGAACCGATTTTGTTACTAGATTTCAATCCTCTTGGTGGATTCGGTTCCGGAACCGAATCCGAGTTTTCCGAGCGGAACCGGGTTTGAAACCAACAAACAAGTTCTTAGTCAAAACCAAACCCGAAACCCAAACCGTTATTTAGAAACGGGCCTGGGTCCGGATCCGGATCCGGGTCCGGTGTGGTTCCGACCCGGAACCGTTTCGTTTGCAACCCTAATCTCAAACCATCAAAGCAAACTATTTTTCTTAGTATGTTACGCAACAAGCACAAAAGACATTAATTCTTGTTATGGTAGACTTTTGGGCTAATGAGACGTTAATCCATTAATTTCTTACCATTTAATCATATTAATGAGTCAATTAAATGAAGAACATCTAAATTATGAGCTTTCAAAGAACGAGTGATTTTGAGTTCAAACCCTCTTAAATACAATAAAAATAAATAAAATTTATTTTCTATTGTAGTATATTAAAATGAAAATAATTCATTTACCAAACCAAACCTTAGCTATATCCATCAAGTGGAAAGATCGATATCGCAGTTATAAACCTGTTTTGGGTCAAGTCGCATATGATGTTCAGCCCAACCAATTGCAATGTTTAGTTAAAAGACAAAAGTACGTGTAATCAGTTTAAGTTGATTTAGGGACATCAGGTCCGGTGAGAGTCAACGGCAAAGCCCCTACTGTTCTGTGTTTTTACTAAAAGCCGACTCAGCTAACAATTTCGAATGATTTTTGTATCCATCTTGTTCTTTTCCTCTTAATTAAGAATCACTTTTTCGAAAAAAAAAAAAAAAAAACTAACAATTTCCAATTGTAGAGGTCACTAGAAGCCGATTTAACTAACGACTCATCAGCAATCCCACTTTACCCATGGATGACAAGTTTTCATTATCCAAAATGAGTGTACGCTCGACTCCACAGTCTAATTCATTCACATGGGTGATAATCCCCGAGATCCAAAACTATTGGAGCGTCCCTATTTATAGTCCGCCAGAATGGATCAAAAACTGGGCCCCAACACATGTTCCAGGGCACTTGCGCCCACCGCTCAGCCGCGGGATCCCCCTCTTCAAAATATCGAAGTTCTTTTATACATAACCAATTATTGAAGGTAAGGAGATTGGTAACTCTATTTCTCTAATTTTTATGAATCATTTAATTGGCAATGATTATCTCTATCATATCTAGACCTCATAGTCACACAAACGTGAATAGAATGCAAGGAGTATTGACTACGTTGCTCTTCATGACTAACAGTGCGGTCCATGTGCCATATATGGCCGACAAGCTGCTTTTATTTTTGTCACCATATAAGCCCCAACTTGGTGGGCCGCCAATTCTTCCAACGAATGGACTACTTCGGTTGATGTGAAATTCAAATTACATGGAAAGAACTTAGCCACAGTCAAGGTCTTAACAGTGCTCACACCCATTTGTTTAGTCAGAAAACCGACTATTGCTGCCCTTGCCCTTGAGTTAAAAGAGTGGAACTTCACTGCTTGAATTTCCAATCTATTTAAAAGAAACTTCCTCACCAAGTATGGAATGTCTTCAAATTTTAGACTAATGGAAATTGGACCTTCCATAAAATTAGTCATATTGTGAATAAAAAACTAATAATTCATTACTTTGTGTTAATCTCATTATTTATCGCATCTTCAATCTTAAAATTTAGGTTTATTCGATAAAAGGGGCTGGGGGGTGAGTTTTTACTCACAATTCTACGTGTGAAGGACTCAAAGGAAGCTAATGCTGTTGATGCAGCTCCAGAGTGAATCCAATGTGGAGTATCTTGACTAGACGAATGATTGATTACATGCCAGTGACATGGACCACTGACATGGACAACTTAAATACGGTGGGGGAGAAATGACCTGATGGAGATACCACTAAGGGTGTGTTTGCCAATTAACTAGTTAAAGTAAAGTAAAGTGAATTCAGACAAGAAATGACAATGAGTCATATTAAAAGTACACAATTTCAAAATTCCCTCCGAATTTTTCAAAAAAAGTAAAAAAAAAGCAACCTCCTTTCTCCACACACACACACACAAAAAAAAAAAAAAAACACTACACTTTTCTATACAAAAAGTCAAAAAGATTCGATACCAAACAACAAAAAAAAAACAAAACACTATCATAACACTTTATATTTTATTCTCTCTTGATGCTTCACCTCACTATACTTTAATTCACCATACATCCATACTACAAAAGTAAAGTCCACTTCTGCTACAACCACCATATCTTGTCGGTAGGTAAAAAGGCCCAATCCTCTAAAGTTTGGCTATTGAAAATCTAGCCACTAACTTTAATGTACCATGGGGACTACTTATTAAAAATCCGAGTTGTTGATAGTAAATGCCCTCATTGTTAATGGAATGTCTACAAATTTAAAATAAAAAAAAAAACCATTATAACACAATTTCATCTATCATTAATCAAAGTCTTTATCATATAATCAATTTTACAGTGGGTACAATTTTTATTGGAGTAATATCTGAGATGGCCTGCATGCATTTTTCTTTTTGAGCAGCTTAAATTTTTATTGGGTAGGTACTGTACCACAAGAGAGTTCCACCCCTTCAAATCAAGGAATTTTTGAGAGAATAGAACAAGAAGCCTGATGGCATAGATAATCTGACATGAATCGACTTAGATACCAACTGCTAATCCCAGATGAGTTGGTTGTTGCTGTAGACTTCCAACCTTGAATTATGTAGACAAGCCTGATCAAGGCTTTGATCTATCTTTTATTTTCCTAGATGCTTAGTCTCTCTCGGATCCGATCACTCCTAATATTTCATACCAGACAAAAAAAAAAAAAGGAACTGATCTTGCGAAGTATAACAAAGAAATGGATCTAATTGGAGCCTGCATGTGGCTTGATTGGCAACTTATTTAATAAATTTATATCTATCTAGTTGAATCAGCTTCAAGACCTTTGCTGCTTTTTCGAAAAATAAATTAAAAAAGATGTAATTTTGTCATACAGATATAAAAATGCTGCAATGGACCCTCTCTTTTCTCGATAAGTTTGTCAATATAACTTTTATTATATAACAAGTTTCTTGTTACTAATTTTACTATAGGGATTTTAAATGTAGATGAGCCATTACAATTTGATCTAATGGGTAGGATGTGGACAAAAAGAGAAAAATACTATTTCAATCGTGGTCTTACTAATTAGGACAAATGTAATTGACGACAAATATGCCCTTATGTGTAATATTGGACGTGCTCCATAAACAGACATGTGTTTAAGCATTCCTTTTTGCAATATTGCACAATGTTGGAATTTGGTGCAATACTTCTTTGCTTTTCTGACTAGTTCTTCACCATCATTTTATAACGAGCAGATAAGCTATTTTAGCAATTTTATCTAAGATTTACTTCTAATTTAATCATTCTTGTATACATCATTAAGCTCACAATTAAGCTGAACTAGAGCTCAACCATGTTCATGCGCACTAAAAGAAAAATTACATTTAGCGGTGGATAAAAACTGCCGCTATATGTATGAAAACCACTGCTAATAATACCTTTTGCGGCGGAAAAATGTCTGCCGCCACTTTTGTCGTAGATGCTGCCGTCGCTGATTGTATTTGCAGTGGAATAGGGGCTGCTGCAAAAACCATTTTTTCCAATATTCTTACTTTATGTCTGATATCGCATTGTCCCTTGGCTACCTGTACATAAAAAAATTTTTTTTTTTCCTCTGTGACATTATCTGACCTATAATCTATATCTATAGGTAATAGGGGGCCAATGGGGCCATATCAAAGGATTCATCGTAGAACAGATCATCTCAGACTTGATAGATCTTAGAAGGAGACATAAAAGAAAGACAGAATCAATGAGTAGAAGTAACCAAAAGATTAAAAAAAAATCAGCAAAGAAACTGTTAAATCTACTTGAGAAATACCTCAATCAGTCCACTCTGTTCATGCTTCATTAAACAATTCTTATAAATGAAAGGTACTTATTTCAATTAAGAAATCATTCTCAATTTTTTAATTGATTTTGACCATCATGAATTCGATTTTGACTAACCTTTTCCTTTCATCTCCCACAGTTAATGCCAAAAATTAAATCCATCTCCTTTCATTTAATATAAGTTTTATCCTATTGTATCTCTTGACATTCCTTTCATCGGTCTTTGCCTACCATTTTCTTTAATCGCACAAACGAAACGGTCCTTCCTTCATCTTTAAACACAAGTACTTATCTTTCTTACAAACCAATCTCTCTAAATACATACAATAAATGACCTCAATGCCTCCACACCCATTGTGGTCTTCCACATCTAATGTGTAACAGATAAAGAATTTACTCTCACCAATTTTCACATTTATATGTTCTACGGTAACTGCTAGATTCTTTATTCATACCAATTGAAGAGAGAATTAAAAAGGACTACTCTCTCCATGACGTCCATGCTTCATATATCAAGATCTCTGCTTTTCACAGAGGATTGATTCTCTTCTGCATATATTACTTATATTACTGCATATTTCTTTCCTCGCAAGGTTTTACCTCATTTGTTTCTCTTTTTGGTTGTATGATGAAAATTCTGATTGAATCTTTTATAGGCATTTTCTCACGTGACTTCTCTAGAGTAGAGCATAACAAGAAAAGCTATCAATCTTTACGCCTCCTTCAACTTGATGATATTTTTGAGTGCTTAAATGCTTCTTTTTCATAGGTTTGGTTGGGCACTTTCATCTAACATCAGTTATTCATTCACATATTGGCACTCTGGAAGGAACCAAGGGCAGTTTTTCTAACTTTACATATGTGAACAAGGGTGAATTCTTCAACCTTTACATATCAAACCTTGAAGTCTTTCAAATTCAACTCATTAATTTCATATTTGTTCATTATTTATAGGTTTCTATATGTCACCTTTCATGGTGCACCGTGACTCTGGCTATTCTTTTTACTGGATTATATAAACTGTAAAAATGACATGGTAATTCTCATGTGTCAGAGCAACATCTTCTTGATGTTAGTTTCTTATTATGGAGTGCTTGGACTAATATTGAGATCTATCCTATCTTCTGAGGTCCATCTTTAGGGGTTGGGTGGGTTCTAATGGATCCATTTCCCTTGATTGGGTAAAAGTAGAAAAACATAGAGGATGTGAACTTATCTGGAATGATTAACAGGGACATAACAATGGCTTTTGAAAATTTGTTTATAGCTCAAATGTTAAATATTTTGATGATCACAACCATCTCAAAAGGAATGTTGATTATAAATGGGTAAAAAAGGTTGATCCAACCATTCATTTTCGTGATGCGTACCCAATGGTTAGAATTATCAAATCAAATTGGGGCTCTATCACGATGTAATCAGTAATTTAATGGGGTTTTATCCTCTTGGGTTTCATTTGTTTGGAAGCTATAGTTTTAATGTTCTCTTTCAAACTATTTGCTTCTAATAATTTTTTTAGATAAAGATTTATGTATTTTCTTTCATTTCTATTATAAATAATATGTTATATCTGCATAATTAAATCCTTAAATTGGAAACGTGTTTCACTTTTTGTTAATTCATATATGTTGTTGTTTTTTTAAATTTATTTTCTCAATAATATTTCAAAGAAACCAATAAAAATAATATGTCAAAGAAAATCCTAATCCTAAAACTGTCATGTAAACTTTGCTACGTCTTTATTTTGCCAAGCTTATTTCTATTTTAATTTTCTTTTGGTTTCTACATTAATTTTAAGAATTGGTATCAGCCCATCAACGTCCATCACTCTCTAACTCTCCATATGAGGAAGGAGAAGATTCGGAACAACAGTAGTATGAAGGTATATTTTTTCATTGGTATAACATTTTAAAAAGAAATAACTTGAATGGGCGTTCTTAATTGCAAGAAAATTCAAGCCATTATTATATCTTGAAAAAGGTAAGATATAAGGTTTTGATATTTATCATAGCTAACTCATGTAAAACTCATTTGATTTTTACAATTACTTCTACTCCAATCTATACATTTATAATTTTTTCTCTCTTTATGCTTAAAATATATATCAAAAATTAAAATAATCGAGAATTATAAATTCGTATTTTATTTATAGATTATGTAAGTTTAACTTATTTTTTCTTCTATATATTTTGATATATAAAACTTAAGAATGATGAATAATATAATTATTTTTCTTTTAGATTTGTTTTCTTCCCGATAATATATATCAAGTTTTAAATATTTTTTTTTTCTTTTGGGCCTGGGTTTAGACCGGGCCTTCGTTGCTAGTAATATTGATTCCAATTGGCAGAGGATACCAAGATCACCATATATTTATAATCACGATATTCTTTCTTTCTTCAACCAATTTTACAGTGGGGACAACTTTTATTAAAGTAAAATTAGGGATGTCCTACCAAAATGATAAGGGCTTACATTTTGAGCAGCCTAAGCTTAAGTTTTTCTTAGGTTGGTCCCATTGGAGAGTTTCACCCTTCAAGTCAACAATTCTATAAGGAATTTGAAATTTCAGCAAAGGAACATAGCAAAATGCCATGTTTCTTCACCATAATTCTAAAATTTTAACTACCTAAAAGGTCTCAAATGACCTTTGAAATTATTGGAACTTCAATCCCTTTGGTTTTTGCTAGATTTTTAAGATGCTGTAAGTACGAAGGGGATTTAGGCATTCCACATGTTAAGAGAATTTAGAAACTTTCCGGACAAGAGTTCTTTGAATCTAATCATTAAAGAAATAGGCCATAATCATATCCAGTTATTTAAGGCAGAGAGCTTGTTGACCTTTTTTTCTTTAAATTTTATTAACCGTACAATTTAGATGATAATCTATCAACATGATAATCCATATCCAATTATTTAAGGTAAAGAGTTTTGACTAACACCGGGCATTCATTCATGCAATTCATATGGGCTAGCACTGAGTGATAATAATTCTTCCACCGAATGGAGCTTTACCGAAATAAAAAAATATCCATAAAGATGGGCATTTATATTGATTAATTCTTATAATTGGGCCCTACGAGCCTGATGACTTTCTTGTAGTATTGGAGGATATGGACACTTCTTTTTGTCTTTTTTGCAAAGTTGACTTCATTGACCAATGCATGTGAATTGAACCCGACACTTCCGTTGGATGGCTTGGCACTTCTATGATGCCTAAAATATCCCCCTTTGTGCATGTATATATAATGTGCTCTTGCTATAGATTCTATCTACTTTCTTGTGAGACAAAAGCTTTAGTTACGATGTTCATGCCAATGTTCAAGACTACTATCTTTCTTGTGATCATTTGGTGTTGTTGCTTTTATCCGAGCTGCGGGTGTCTAGAAGAAGAGAGGACACATCTCCTGCAAATCAAAGACTCTATCAACTATCCATACGGCTACTCCCTTGATGAAGATTGGGTCGGAAAGAATTGTTGCAAGTGGTCTGGAATAGAATGCAATTCATCATCATCTAGGGTGATTTCAATTGATCTTTCTTATATAAGAGAGGAAAGATTGGGACTATGGTATCCAAATGCTTCCTTATTTGCTGCATTCAAGGAATTGGAAGAACTTGATTTAGAGGGAAATCATATCGGTGGATGGGTCGCACCTCAAGGTAAATCAAATAGCTCCATTTTAAGATAATCTAACTTGCTCTTGTTAATATGTGTTGGCATCTGTACTCAAATCTCAATCTGCTTGGAGTTATTGGTACCATTGGGTTAATGATGTTTGAAATAAATGTATAGTTTCTTCGTATGATAAAAAAATGGTACCATTGGGTTATATGGTACTAATCATTTCTTGATTATTAAGAGTTTAGAGAATGTGATGAGTGATTAGGATTGAACATATTCGAATATTGTGCTTTGATTTTTTCTTTTTTTTTAGTGAGAGAGATTCCTTTTGGATTGGAATTTGACGAACTATACGAGGACGGAAGGATTGATGATGGGATTTTAGTAAGAAAATAAAAAACAGAAAAGGTAAGGTAAGCAAACAATTAATAAGAGAGCCCAAGACAGAGACAAAAGAAAAGTGGCCAGCCAACAGGTCAGCCAAGCAGACCAAAGCTATTTTCTTTTCTAGTCGTTTAGGATCTGCTCGAAACACTTGTATTATATATGTCAAAGTATATATTGAAATGAGTCCGGATCCTATGGGGTATACATGATATGAGCCGACTTGGAGGACTTGCAAAGCCCAAGCTTAATTGGGCCCGCGTTAGAGCTCGGCTTTTTTGAGAATCAAGTCATTCTCAAGCTGGCTTGATTAGCTCACAATCAAGCATGTTCAGATTGCTTCAGCTTGTGAAGGGTTTTTAGTTTGAGCTCAAGCTCGAGCTCGGCTCCATCATTTGTTTTTAATTTCATATTATATATAATTATGAATATTATTATGTTTATATACAAAGTATCATCTTAGGTAGGGTGCACATACGACGTACTCATTTTTTTTTTTAATATAAAAAGGCTCTTATTGCATTCTGTTCTGTGCGGGCATCTACTCAAATCTCAGCCCGCTTGGAGTTATTGGTACCATTGGGTTCATGATCAAAAGGGGTGTACTAGGACCCTAGGCCCAGTCAAAATGGGGCAAGTACGTACTAAGGGTTTATGGTACGAGGACCTTAACCGTTTTTAATTACGCTTGTTTCATGAACGATTGGGCACCAATTAACTGTATCAATGGGTAATAGAAAAAGGCATGGTAGATGGACGGTTGAGATTGAAAGGAGATAGATGCGTGTACGTGGGATTGGATATTACCTCATTTTTTATTTTGAAATTCTCCTAACTATCATTATATTGCCAATTGTCATGTTTTGACTAATACTAATATTTAATTTTCTTTCTTTTTGTAGCCTTCTCTGATATGCAAAGCTTAAGGAAGTTGTATCTTTGGAATAATAACATTTCTGCAAGCATTGACTCTTTACGAGGTACATGTGTACTCAACCAAGACCTAATGGGCTTGTGTCTAGAACGTGAACTGCTTCCATGCTAGTTGATCATTACCTGTATTAATCTCTTTACTCCCATCCTTACAAACCCTAAATCCAAAACCATAGGCCAATCAATATCACCACATTTTCTTCGTTCTTTTGACATCACTATGGAGATCTCAAAGAGCATCTGTCAAATTAGTGTGACCAAACCATCCAACCCACCATTTTGACATCTTATTTCGTTTTCAGACATTGGCCGACTTTACTCATCAAAACATACATGCCTACTGAATTTTGCAGGTTTATGTGAATTGAAAAATCTACGAGTTTTATTTCTTGATAGCAACAATCTTGATGGCAGAGCACTTCCTCCATGTCTAAGCAACCTATCAATGTTGGAAGATTTGTCGTTATCGGGCAATGATCTTGGATCCTACTCTAGTGCTCTAACAGGTAAAATAGCAATAAAAATGAATAATACATAAATCATTGGAGTCCATAAGGCAATATCAATTGTTGTTTTTATATAGAGGTTCAACCCCACATAGGTAGAGCAAATGGGCAGCTCTGTAATGATTAAGACGCAGTGCCATCAAAACCTAATCATTTATCATGATTAACATGCCATATTTTTTTTTATTTTTTCTACGAAAAAGATTTTATTGAAATGACAACTACGACAAACAACAAGACATATAACACAAACAACCAACCAGACTAGACAAAACACTAACAGCTAAAGACAAGCAACAACACAAAACATTAGCATGGAACACAACACTCCATAAACCACTACTAAATTGACTCCAAAATGCATCTTGGACTTCCTGCATATGTATGTCAAGACATGAACTCAGCACAACTGATTCCCCAGATTATTTAGTTGGTGGTTTAATATTGATAAAGCATCTGCCAACCTACTTTCTTCTCTCCTGGAGATACTGACCTGCCAACTTTGGAACGACTGCAGAAATTTAAGAATTTTCTTCCATATGTCCATCAGTTTCCATGGGGGTATTAGTCCTTCACATGAGGTATCCTTTATTATACAAGTATCCCCCACCAAAATGATGCATGTTGCTTGAAAGGAACGACCCTCTATACATTATGACAGTCCTTCTATTATATAGTATTATTATATTCATTATCTATTCTTTTTTACATAAATATGCAAGTATATGTAGTAAGGTCACTCCTTAGCAGTGCCCAATGTAGCAAAAAAAAAAAAACATGTAGTATATAGGGTATGTTCCATACAAATCTTAGAACCAAATGAAATTATTAAAACAATTATAAATGAAGATCATTAAAAAATAT
Source organism: Camphora micrantha (assembly GCA_003546025.1). NCBI lineage: Eukaryota > Viridiplantae > Streptophyta > Magnoliopsida > Laurales > Lauraceae > Camphora > Camphora micrantha. The sequence goes on from QPKB01000001.1 coordinate 54,758,252, forward strand.
GTACCTAGATCTACAACATTGGGTGGGATTATTGGGTGACCGATTGACAGACCTGCTAGAGTTCAAAGAATTATAATCCATCTCAGGGGGTGGTTTCCAAGTGTCGGTGCCACATTATGACCCTCTATACATTATGATAGTCTATTCTCATTTGAGATGCATATGCTTTATAAATCAATCCTTGTTGATTTCTGATCACAACTCCAATACTAGCATTGTAAGTTCTTGAGTGGTCAAAAGACCCATCGAAATTAAGCTTCACCCACCTTTGAGGAGGAGGCCATTTATTTGGAGGGGTGCCCTCAATTTTCATCTGACAGTTCTTTCCCCATGCAACCTTGCATTGGTGTTTGATTAATATTGCTTTACTGATGGGCTGATATGGGTTTAGGGGGGGTGCAATTGGAAGATAAATATATTTATAGTTTTCCACAAGTGACAATACATAATAGAACTCATTTCTGTATCTCTCTTCTGAGCCGGCCAAAACCATGAATTAATGGAATTACTAGTAGCTGGGTTGGAAGAAATGAGATTGTGAGACTATATTCCAAATCATTTAAGAGCAGGGGCAAGATTTGAATAGGTGGTCAGCTGTCTCATTATCCATTCCGCTGAAGGAGCAATCTTGATTAGAATAAAAGATGGCTTCTTGTCATTATATGATTAAGGAGGAGCTTCCATATAAAAAAAAATTATTTTTAGGGTACATTCTAATACGAGATCCTATTCCATGGTAAATGGGGGACTATGATTTGATTTGACAAGGGTTTATACTAGGCCTTTATGGAACAAGTACTTGCATTTTTCATTCTTTCAACATGGAGTATCTAGGTATTTGAAGAATTGTAATGCCTATATGATATATCCATATTCCATATGGACATAATTTTCTGTTAGTTCCATACCTTTTGGTTTGTCTCTAAATTGATCATAATCAGATCTTTTACCGTGTAAGGAATTTGGTCTCTGCTAACTCCATCTATAGGAAGAGGTCCAAGAGCCAGGGTATTGGAAGGTTTTTCCAAAATCCTAACTTTAGATCTCTCTTCTTCATACCATGCAAAGTTTTTTAGCACTATTTGTTTATGTTTTCACATTCTCTTCCAAAAGTAGAGGCTGAGGTGTGACATATCTCCAAATCAGTAACACCTTTTGTGTTAATTTTTTTTATAGATTTTAACCTACCGTGCATTATCCTATGTGACATATCTCTAAATCAATTAACATAAAATGCTTTTGCTTGAATGCCCAAATTCCGTATTCTCAGCCCCCCTCCACGGGGATTAGACATTTTATTCCACGGGACTATCTGCTCAAGTCCATAGGAAGAAGCTCACCTTTGAGCTAACTAAGCCACTGATCTTTATTGGCATATGTTAGTGAGGAAGCCAGTAATTTGTAAATTGTAATACTAGAGCAAACTGATTTAAGAAGAATTAGCCTGCCTGCTGAACTTAGAGTATCACCCTTCAAATTAGCAAGTTTATCATGAATTATCCCCATGACATTGTTCCAAATAGTTATTGAGTTTTTTTTAGTGGAGAGCATGGCCCCTAAACGAAAGTAATGAAAGCAGTGCCTTAGATGTCCATTTCAGTATTAATTATGTTTTCTATTTCTCTCATGCCCCATGATTCATACGCCCTTCGGGAGGAATGAGAGGAAATGTACTTTTTCATTTGTGTATTTCTTTAAAAGATATATTTCAATAAAAAATTCAAGCATAAAAAAGTAGCCTAAAAATTTTATTTTCTGTATTTATAACTTGGATAAATACATCTTGGGTGATTTCAATTGATCTTACTGGGATAACAGAAAAAAGATTACTAGATTAGGATATGGTATCCAAATTCTTCCTTAGTTGCTCCATTCAAGGAATTGGAAGGACTTTCTTTATATGTAAATCAGATTGGTGGATGGCTCCTTCCCACAGTTTCCTTTTCCATTTGTCTTTCGATGAGATACCCTATGCAGGGTCCAATGTAAGATGTTCCAAAACTCGCTAACATCACATTCCTTCCGCATCAACTCAAATATCAATGCACTTGGAGTTAATATGTATCATTGGGATGAAGATGTTATTTGTCAACGTGAGTGTGGCCCGTAACTACCATCACAAGTGGAGTCTAAACCTCAACTTTAAATAAAGGCTATCTCAAAAACTAGGAGAGTTGACTCGTGAATTTGTTTAGTCAACTCGTCATGACGGAACACCGACCCAAATATAGGGCACACACGGGCAAGTCTACTTGAGGTTTTGAGTTAATAATTTAAAATTATTGATTGAGATTTAATAATAACCTTTTTGCGGGCATTGACTCTTATGAGATATGTACCATAAAGAAATTTTTGATAAGTACCTTTATGACATCATTAATTGTTTTCATGCCAGTTGATCATTACCAACACTCATCTCCTCTCTCCAATCCTAACAAACAATTTAACTTCATTTTATGTTTTTTACTTTTGACATCACCATGGAGACCGAAAAAAGAATCCGTCAAATAAGTTTGATCAAACCATCCAACCAACCATTTTGACCTCTTATTGGGTTTTCAGACATTGGTTGACGTGGCTCATCAAAACATAGATGCCTACTGAATTTTGCAGGTTTATGCGAATTGAAAAATCTCCGAGCTTTATATCTTGATAGCAACAATCTTGATGGCAAAGCACTTCCTCCATGTCTTAGCAAACTATCAAAGTTAGAAACATTGTGGCTACAGGGCAATGATCTTGGATCCTACTCTAGTGCTCTAACAGGTAAAATAGCAATAAAAATTATTTATATAGAAATGATTGGGACATTGATAGGGTAAGTATTTTAATAGTATTTATTTCAACTTTATTCCTCTAAAAACTTAATAAACTTAATGAGGTTGCTCATTTGTTAGCTAAAGTAATTAACACTTAGGACATTGATAGGTATGGTTATTGAGAAATGTTAGCTTCGTTCCTTTTTTATAATTTATTTTTGCTCCTTTTGTTTTTTTCTCTACTTTTTTTTTTAAATATAACGATTTCTATTTTCCTAAAAAAGGGGTTTGAGGTTGCAACTTTTGCTGGTCTGATCAAGTAATTAATTGCTCCATCCAAACCCAACGAGAATTAGCCTGTAGTTAATTTCAAACCCAAACCTGACCCAAATAAAACCCTAGCTAACTTGCCGAGTTGTCTCAGGTACCCAAATCTCATCCTTAAGTTTACTTTTCCACTGAAAATAAACATCAGATAATTTATATACTTCATTTATACTCTAGGCCTTATGCATACAATGTAACATTCATTTCAGAAATACCCAGTTCAGATTGCGTATGCAAAGTTAAAACCCAGACTGGACACGAATTCTATGGCACATTATATACCGATGCGGGCAGCAAAAGACTAGAATAGTCTAATTATGAATTAGCTCCTACATTTTGAACTTGAATGAGATGGGCCTAGATAGGTCAGGAACCGACCAGAGTTCAATGAATTAGTTCCATTAGGTTAATTGGGTCAACCTGGATCCATTTTCAGTCATAAAGAAATGTGTTTATCTTTTAGCCTTTTTTAGCAAAAGATGCTCCTATATTTTCATAAAATCTCAAAAAGGCCCTTGTAGTTTATGTTTTTACAAATCTATAAAATCTATACATGTTTATTTTTGATGTATGATCAATGAAGGGGTGTATTAGAAATCCAAGCTCAGTTAAATTCAAACAAGCACGAGGGACTCTTGGTACGGGGACCCCAACGATTTCCAATTACACCTTTTTAATCACCTATAGGCCACCTAATAACTATAGCCCTGGATAACAAAAAGAGGCATGACTGATATATGGACAGCTTAGATTGCAAGGAGATGGATTCATCGTAGGCATCCGACTCTCTATGAGATATGTACTCAACCAAGGCTAATGGGCTTGGGCCTACAACATGAATTGTTTTCACGGTGGTTGATCATTACCAACACTAATTTCACCTCATTTTGGATTCTTACTTTTGACATCACCATGGAGACTTGAAAAGGCATCTTACTTTTCAACTGAAAATAAACATTAGAAAATTTATATACTTCATTTATACTTTAGGTCCTATACAATATAACATTCAGTTTATATAAACCCAGTTCAAATTGGGTATGCAAAGCTGAAACCCAAACCTGATACGAATTCTATAGCACTTTATAAACTGATGCAGGCAGCGAAAGTCTAGCCTAATTATGAACTAATTCCTATATATATTGAACTTGAATGAGATGGGCCCAAAGAGGCCAGGATCTGACCAGAGTTCAATGAATTAGTTCCATTAGGTTCATTGGGTCAATCCGGATCCATTTTCAGTCATAAAGTATTGTGTCAATTCCGACTATACATCATTTATCAATTATTGGGACTATCCTAATGTAGCCTCTACATAACTGGGAGGAATTCTCAGACAAATCATGGGCTGTTATCCAATTGTCATATGGCACTCTGTTAGTTGTCAATTGTTCATCTCCTAAAGTGATTTTTTTAACCATTATATGGTTGATAAGCTTTCAATAGCATATGACATTTGTGTTGTTAAGGTGACATTCTTAGAGGTTCAAGAAGTCAATAGATTGCTAAATAAATAGGTGGAAAACAAATGTGAAAAGTTGCAGAGGTTCATGGAACTTTATATAAGTTTGAATCTAATGTGATTTTTTTTATTATCTTTTCCTCTATAAAGTACATGTGCCTAGAATTACTCCTATTGGCATACATTAAACTTAAATAATATGCGGATATTCTGATAGAATTATAGCAACAGTTATAGCAAAGACCGAACAACCGGATAACTATAATTTGACACCAAAGAGCTTTTCTAACTAGCAGCTACAAAAAAATTCTCCCTCTCCCTCTCCACGTTCCCTCTCTTAAATTAGCAGTAACTCCATCTTTATTTTCTAACTTATGATGCTTTTGATATGTTTGCTGCTCCAATACATATTTTGAATGCTTTTATTTTAAACTTTAGCTTTATTTACTCACCCTTTTTTTATTAATTCATCCTTTCAACTTAACAAATCAATTTAGATATATTTTTATTTTTTAAAAGTATTTTTATTTGTAATTTTTTTTGTTTATAATTAGGTCTAGGATTAACACGGGTGTGCTTTGTTAGTTATTATATTATATTTTATATAATATGAAGCGAAATTATTTCGATTGAGAAACCAGACGTTCGAAGGCAATTGATTTTCACCATCAAAATTCACCCGTTCACCTGTAAATCCTATAGCCTCACATTTATTCTCAAAGCAGGGAAGCCCTTTCACCTTCCCAAAACGCCCAACCCTCTCCATAATCCCTCACGTCAAAATGACCACCAATGCATCTCAACTACAGATGAACAGTCTTCACTCTTCTCCTCCTCTTCATTTTTATCTTTCTTCTGCTGCCTATGCATTCCACTGTCACCATTTTAATGTGGTTTGGTGATGTAAGTATTTGATCTCTTCTTTTCTTTGTTCTGTCAATCTGAAATGATATTTTCTATTTATTTACTTGAGACTCTTTTAGGTTTATGCAGAGAGTTTCAATCTTGGGATTATATTGTTGTTAGGTCAGCTTTTTACTTGTGGAGGATACTATGAATGCCCATTATTCTATGATTCCACAGAAGATCAAGCAAACTCTTCCTTTATCCCAATTAAATTGATAGTGTTGGAAGTGTTGAACCAACCTAATGTTAGCCCCTTTCTTATAGAGCAAAAGGATGTTGAACGATGTCACTGTGAGAGCTTATCTACTATTATCATAGCCCTGCTATCTCTCTTACCAATATATTTATTTTCTTTCACATATTTATTTTTTCTATATTTTCTCTGTCACTTCTCTTTCTTTTCCTACAACATGATATAAATACCCATACCCAAAAAAAAAAAAAAAAAAAACCATTTTTTTTCACATATTTGTTTTTTTCTGTCACTTCTCTCTCTTTTCCTACAATCTAATGTAAATACTCATACCCAAAAATGAAAAAAAAACCATTGTTTGCACTCACTTGAGATTAATTAGTATTTACGGAATCACTGCAAGATGCCTTAAGAAAATCCTTGATCAAAACTTGCAGGTGCACGAAGAAGATGTGATGCCAAAAACATGATGAACGATGTTGAATGGGAAGACAAATGCAAAGGGGTAGGCCCCATGCCTAGATCTCAGATAGAGACTGAAGAAAGTGTATTTTTTACAAAAATTCATGACAGTCATTCAGATAGAGACCGAAGAAAGTGCAATTTTTACAAAAATTCACGACAGTCATTATTAACAAATATGAATACTTCATCATTTCACAAAGACAACTTAATGGTCTACATTGGTTTTTGTTGTCTTCTTAATGTTATTTGACCTATACCCTAAACCTAATCGTGTCCTTCAAAATTAAAGGCTAATTTCAACCACTGAATCTCTTGAAGGAAATCAAAATTATCCCTTTTTGCGGTATTTTAGGATTTTATTGGATCTTAATATGATTTAGCAATACGATTTGATTAGCTCAGTGGACTGCTGATGTAGAAGCACAAAGCCCGATTTTTGCTCTTCCCTTTTGATTAGTGTCGAGATGGAGAAAAGATCGACCACTTCACATAATTTTGGTTTGTAAGTATTTGTTTGGATCAAGTCACAGATACAAAAAATCTTGAAAGTATTATTGCCATTTTTTAATACAAATTTTAATTTATATGTTTGTAGATGTTGAGATTATTGTTTTAAGGCCTTTTTATTTTTGAATGAAATAACTTACAAAATAAATGAATTAAAAACTAAAATTTATAACTTCATATCTTAGTATTTACTACTTCATATATATCTACCACATTTTTATTCTTTTTAATCAATTTGGATATATAGAACTTTTAAGAATGATTTTAATAGTATAGTATGTTTATTTTGGACATGAGATGTGAAGCAAATAAGGGTTCTTTCAAATTGTCATTAGCACGAGGAAGAAAAGTTTTTAGTGATTATTCTTTCATTAATGATGCATATGAATACTTCACATAGGTATTACCGTTGCCATGTTTTTTTTGCAATGGGAGTATAAAGTTGGCCCAAGCATTGGCCAACAAGGAATCATATATATGGTTTTGCAGATACATCTTTGAGGTAAATCAGTCACAATGCTCAAGTGAATGCATGGTTCGCGAAAGTTAAAAAAAGACAGTTTACAAAACAAGCAGTTGTAGTTCTCTCCATCCATTGAAAATCAATAGAGGCATGTTAAAACACCTCACTCAATCCAATGTTAGCATAAAATTGAGGACTACAATCTCAACACCTCACTCAATCCAATTTTCATTCCTTTTATAAATCAAATATAAAAAATAAAGAGATCTCAACATTATTACTTATGAATGATGCAAATTTCATGCACAAAAAATGGTTGTGGTTTAAGAGTTGGGTTTTCTTCTATGCTGACTTGGACTCGATGTGTATGCTCAGATGAGTTGATATATCATTCAATTCAATGCTTAATGGTTTTGATAGTTTGGAGAGAACTCATTGTTGGGTTTTGGTTTGGAGAAGTTGACATAAGTAGATGACTTTGGTTTATTCTTATTTAATTTATTTTTAATAGTTTGATAGATGATGCCCCCACTTGCATCTAACCACCCACATTCAAGCTCTCTCTCTCTCTCTCTCTCCCTTCCCACCCCGCGCCGCCCCCCCCCCCGGTTGATTTTTCTTCCCATGCTACTTTTTCCCTAATTCTCAACATTTCCATGAAATTCCTACAACTTCAGGGAAGCCTAGATTCTGGATAGCAATTGCTTTTGTTTATTTTTCTTTGTTTCGGATTTTGGGTGGGAACGGCCCAAAATCTCTTCCAATTCCTTTTTCCTCTTTGATTATTCATCATTTTGTTTAATCTATTTCTATGCAGGAGATTGAGATATTTAGGCACTGGATGCAACCTCAATGTATTAATTGCGGTAAAACTTAGGGAGAAGGGCTTGGATCTTTCTATCAGTGCAAAGGAAAGAGAAACAGTTGCCTCAACTCAGTTTTGTTCAGAAAGAAAAAGCAGATTGCGTCCCTTTTTTTTAGAAGTGAGTAGGAGGCTAACACAAAAAGTTCAAGTTTCTGCTTGCATTTTTTTTTTCCCCTTACAAAAAGAAATCATAATCTCAAGAATCCAGATCCACTACTTTTTGTAGATGGAAGCAACCTGCCAAGCGGGTTGTTCTCTTTAGTTGCCGGCAACGAATCTTGATTACCTTCCTCTCTTTGATCAAAAACCATCTATGCATATTTGTGGCATACATGACTTACTAACAATTTGTTCCTGTCTTCTTTGTTACATTTTTAGTGTTGGTTGGAAGTTTTTTAGTATAATTCTATAAGAGTTTCTTTAATTTTGGGTTTTTTTTTTTGTTCTTTTTTATGAGTTGTCATTGTTGGAGTTTGGTTGTTTTATTTATAATAAAAATGAAATTCTGCTTACAAAGGGAGATGAACTTGTAGAGACGGGTCATAATCATGAAGCTCGTCCTCATGGGTTTTATATTTTTTTGTCACATCTGATGACAAACAACATCCTCCATGTTCATTAACTATGGTATAAGGTGAACACACACATTATGGTCATAAACAAATTAAAGGGTTACAACAACTAGTTCAATGATTGAATTTTGTGATAATTAGACCATAATTGTTCGTAGAATTGCGTGATTATAAGAACCACTCACAAGACTCATCTTCATGGAATGCTTTATGATATTTTTTTTATACTGTTCATCTTTTATTTTCTTTTTTAAGATTGATTTTGGATACTCTCACTTTCTCCCTTGAGCTTTTATATTTATTAATATTTATTTATTTAGATATATTTTTGGTTTTTAAATATTTTTAAAATCTTTTTAATCTTAAAATCTCTTTTTAAGCCCGGGCCTACTCTGCTAGTTATTATTATATATGAAAGCGACTATTTCAATTGAGAAATCAGTTTAGATTTGTATTGATTTTGACTCTTCCAATTTGTGTTTTGACCCCTCTCCACCCCCTTTCTCCCACATCCTCCCCTCTTTCTCCATTCAATTTGGTTTTTTCAACTTTAAATCCTCTCCAACAATTTTCCTTTCCTCTTCCTCTTAATGCATGTGTTTTGCAACTTCTCCTACTCTGTATGTATATGATCCTTCCTCTTCTTTCTTCTCCTCTCTCTCAAACTCTTCAGCAAATACTCGACCAAGCAGATCTTCTCTGCTCACACAGGTACCCCTCTTCCCTTTCAATTCCCAATCGCCGTTTCTTTTTCTTTCCATTTCTTGCAAATTCTAGATGTCAATCAATCTATGATCATAAAATAAGAAATGGGGTTTTCTGTTTTTGTCCAATTTTAATGGGAGACATTCGATTGATGACTGTTTCGTTCATGGGGGCATTGATTCGATTGCTGTAGTACATGTTCTGTTTGTGGGTTTTTTCTCTTTTCATAGAAATAGTTATGTTTTTGGCATAGAACAATGATGTTGTGAACAGTGGCACTTGAAAAGCATGTGCTTTAAAGGGTTTCTCTTCTTATAGGGTGCTTATGATTCTAAGCAATGAAAGTCATAGCTGGATATCATATAGTTTCTATGATTTAGTTTAAAAAAGGTCAAATTTCCAATTTAGCGTAGTATGGGTTAAATCTCGACGATAGCATCAGATTTTTTTTTTTTTTACCCAGAACATAAAAATTATATATGTATTACATTGACCCCAGAATCAGGGAAAGCCAACCATGCTTAGGGCAATACTTTGTTAATCTTAGAAATGTTCACGTGGATTTTTCGTCTATTACCGTGTGTATGTGTTTTCTTTTTCTTCTTCTTCCCCTTCCAACATTATATAATTTTGAATGCTAAATAAGGCTAAAAACCAGCAACCAGGATAGTGAGAAATTTTGGCGGTTGAGATAACCAAAGAAAATGAGGGCTATTTGAATCACATCAATTGCTGTAGATATTTGGCTTAAACACCAAAACTAACAGATTGCTGACTATTTAAATATTAGGGATACTTTACAGGAAAAATAAAATAGGTTTGTTATTCTAATGTATGCATTTTCATCATTTTTACTTAGATTCTGGCTTACTAAATGGCTTGACTTTTATTTTTGTTTTTTGGCATATCCTCTGAGAGTAATGAATAAGAAACACTTGATATTTATTTATTTCCTTTTATTTTTTTTCTTTTTTAGAACTTAGAGATTTCTTGAATTTTTCTATTTGATTGTTTAGTAGAATTTTCTCATTCAATATAATCGGCACTGTTTTGGTTGTTCCTATTCCTTGTGATCACTAGGGCGGTCATTTGGTCGCAGCTCTCGTGAACCAAAATACAAGATCGAGTTTCATCCATTGGACTCACCTCTTCATCCTGAGTAACCTCTCACGTTTCTCCCCCATTCCCTTTAACTCCTCTGTAACGGTTTTCTAAAGCGTCCACGACTCCTTATCTTCTCTTCCTTTCTCTAGCGTGCAGATGTGCAAACCTTCTATCTTTGAGCCTTGGGTTTTGGAGGTCTCTCTTTTAGAAGGTGGTGAATGAAGAATTTTGATTTGCATAGAGATCTTAACTCGTCAATGGGGACGGCGACTCCAACAACGTGACATGGATTTTTAACCAGGATACGATTATTTTTCACCCAACATCCCGCGTTTGTTTCATCTCCAATTGTTTTTTTTAAGAAAGCCGTCTTCATGTTTGTCTTTGACGCCTCTACAGGGATCCTACCTTCTAAACTTGTATAGAAACTATGTTTTAGGAAAACTAGCCAAGGCATTTGACGTTATGTTGCACAAACAAAAAGTCCCTATCATTCAAGACATTGTCATTGGCAATAAAATTATTTTATTTCATTAAAAAAGTCAATGGGTCATCAATGATTTTTGCATTCCAACATTTTTTTTCATGTCTTCTGATGGCATGTCTTTATTTTTCTTTCTCAATTCTTTTCGAACTTCATACAATATGTTGCAGTTTTCCTTTCTTTTTCATTTTTTAATTGTGTTCATGTTCATTTATTTGCTTGAATTTTTTTTTTTTTTGGTTTATAATGATGCCAGTGGATGTCGTGTTTGTTGATCACATACAGAATATCTTAAGATTCAGTCTCTTTCCACACAATCATGTCATGTAGGTTTGTCTTTTGTTCTCAAAGGTGTTGTGTCTTGAAAGTTTTTTTTTTTTTTTCTAAAGGCAAGTGATGCAGCTCCTATCGTAAAAACAAATATTAAGAAAAAATGTTGTATGGTATTATACGGTAAGATGTAAGGTGGGCACCATCTTTCCTTCTTTATATGTTTTTAATAAGTTACAAAGAAAAAATATGCTTCAAAATTGTTTCTTTTATACGGTAAGATGTAAGGTGGGCACCATCTTTCCTTCTTTATATGTTTTTAATAAGTTACAAAGAAAAAATATGCTTCAAAATTGTTTCTTCTATTGGACGATGGAAAGCCCCAATATATATATATATATATATAGGGAGATGCTCCTATGAGAGCATCTCTCACCTTACTATGAGAGATAAAGTGGGGGCCCTCACATCCATATCCAATGCCAACAACTTAAATGTGAGGGCCCCCACCTTATCTCTCATAGTAAAGTGAGAGATGCTCTCATAGGAGCATCTCCCATATATATATATATATATATCACAATTTTTATTGATTCTTTATATTGAGAGCATCAAATGAAATGGTATTTTGAAATTTGCAGGAACAACTTCACATGTTTCCTCTAAGATGTAGACATGAACCTGAAGGGTATGTTGTTTGTATTTTAGTTTCTCTTCTTTTCTCTAAGCTTATATTCATTGCTTGCAGATCTATGTTTTGTTTCATAATGAACCTTAATTTTGCAGCTTTGCTTTCTTCATTCCATTCCACGAGCCCTTAATCATTAGTGGAATTTAGTGTATGGTTCTTTGCTTGCAGGCAAAAATGCTTCAAAATTGTTTCTTCTATTTCACACTAATGTGCACAAGCAAATTCAAAAGCTTCTTGTATCCAAAACTCTATGATGAATAATCAAGTAGTACATGCATCTGTAAGTGGTGTATTCTTATCATACTAGGATAAGAATTTGAAAAGTAATTACTTTAAATGTAAAATTAGCAGTAAAGGAACAATTTTTTTTTTCTTTTTCTTTATCTTTGTTTGGGGGAAGGCTGTTATGATACCAATTTATTGGGATATACTTCTGTGCAAGTATCAACCTTGTGAACAACCTTGCCTGAATTTAAAAAAGTTACATGCGCTGCCCACTTTTCCCGGGTTGCATATATCAAATATATAGGTATTTGGGTACCCATTTTAATTCCGAAGAAGGGACAATGAAGTGGTTAATAAAGAAATATTGGATTGTGATTTAATGATGAACAAAACCGCAAATTGTAATAGCATTTAGTATAATGTGTATAGTTACTTGAGCCCGTTGAATACGTAGGAATTCATGATGAAATGAGCTTCTAAGAAGGCCTATTAAAAAGTGAGCTTGGGAATTGGTTGGTTTTTTTAAAATGGATGATGATTAGTCCCTTTTTTCATATATATATATATATATGCAATTCTTATTGATTTTTCATATTGACAGCGTCAAATGAGTTATTGATAATTAATTATTATAGCAGAAGGCAAGCTATATTTGAAAAAAAAAGCTTATGTTTTATATAATATCAACTTGACTAAGCTAAATCGGGTATCCTAATTTTATTTCAACCTTTAGTTGGTTTCAGCTTTCGGCAAGAGAAAAAAAGGGAAGAAGAAGAACTTTTCAGTATATTATCAACTTGACTATGCCATGTAAGTAGTCCTACCTTTTTCTTAACCCGTAGCTGGTCTTAACTTGAGACAATTGAATACGTTGGAAATTCATGGTGAAATGGGCCTCTACGAAGTATTATTAAAGAGGTGAACTGGTTTTTTCTTTCCTTCTTTTCTCTTTAATTGCACATATATGGTACATCATATAGTAACATTGACTTTTGCAGCTATGTGATTTGGTTTATGCAGAATGAGGCCCAATGGTTGTTGGAATATGTATCTGGGAGCATATCTATAGTGTTAGGTTGTAGATAGAGAAGTACTCATTCCTTTAATGGAGAGCTTATCATTCTTGATCTGTCGAAACTCTAAAGTTACCTGTTATTTTCTCTGTTTTCCTAACTTCTGAGATTAGTACACATTAAAAAAAAAAAAAAAAAAAAAAAGAAACTGTTCGTGCAAAAACTGTTTGTATGTATTTCATTGTTGAGTACTGTATTATATCACAAAATCCTCCTATGCACACACATCTGTATTTATGTAATGTTTCTCACAGTTGATTTTTTTTTTTCCAAACTACAAAAGATATTGCGCTCGTGATCTTTTCTTAAGATCATGCATAAACTGTTTACATATTTCTAAGGTTGACCACTGTATTTCAATATACAAATTCCTTATATGCATGCATATCTATATCTATTTAAAGTTTGTTGCAATTATGTTCTTGCATACTTGAACCCCAACTTTAATTTGTGCATGGAACTTCCATGCTGCCTATCTTTTCTTTCTTTCTCTCCTTTTTCTTTCTTTTTTATTTATTTTAAATTTCACATGTTTTTATCAACATTGACTTCCATAGTGTTGTCTAACTATATAGTTGTGGTTCCTACATTACTCTGATTACGATTGAGGTATTTAACTTAGTCTCTCTATCATGTGGTGTTGAGGTTTGTAGGCATTTGGTGCAATTCATTTTTTTTTACAATATATCTATTACCAAGTGCTGACTAAGTCTGTATTGGTGATGTTTTCTCTACATTTATATGCACTGATTGGGCTAGATTTTGAGGTTTCAATCATTTGCAATGCAGTGGCATAAAATGTTACAAAGAAATATATTACAAAATATTTTCACTAATTTAATGCAGTGATTGAACCCGTTTTACAAATACCAATGTCTATCTGCTGGGATTGGTTCCACTGTAGTAGATGTATGTAATATAAAAATGATCTTTATCTTCCCTCTTTCTATGGATTTCATGTTGCAAATGCCATTTGTTTCTTGCTCGTGCTCAGCACGGACATCTTCTGCTTGTTATATATAATATGAAGCTGATTGGTTGCAATTGAGATTCAATTGAGAAGCTGACTGGTTGCAATTGGGATTCAATTAAGAAATTGCCAATTTGACTCTCATCAATGCCTCTTTGTTATATTATTATTATATGAAGCCATGCCTTTTAGATTTTCACCATCCTTTAAATCATCCAATGTTTCCTCTCCCATCTTCCTTCCACCCTTTTAACTCTTCCATTACAGTTATGAACGGTCACCCCTCTTTATTTCATACATGCTCCTGAATGTCTCTCCGCGTTCCTCTGTGCATATTATTTTGCTCTATCTTGCCAACACCTCTCACGGGTTCCACTGCCAATCCATCTCCCTGTCTTTCCCATCCTCTCCAGCACATCCATCAGCAATCTGCGTAGTGGGCGCTCTTGCTATGATTACGATTTTGCCACAAGGTTAGCTCAACTCGGTCTCTTGCTTCATGAATTTTCTCTTTGTTGCTGCAAACTACACTTCCTCGCTCCTTTTTCCCCTCCACTACTTGGTCATCATTGTCACCACAGCCCCAATCAATGGTGGGCCTCTTCCAAGTATCCACCACATCCGTCCACTCTTAGATAGAGGTACCTTATCTTCCAACTGTTTCCCATTTTTCTTTTCATTTTCCATCGTTTGGTTCTATGTACTTTGTGTTTGGATATGCATATGGTGTTTGACAAAATGTCACAACGAATTGCTATGGCATGGAATGTCAAGATGATGGGTATTTTTTCCCCTTAAGCCTTATTTTTTAAGATCTAATATTGCCAAATGTTATAATGATTGAGCGTACTTCCTATTTCAGTATGGTCGATTGCAATTCTGATTAAGAGTTAATGCATAATCTCAGTGTTTGATTTATGCCAACATAACCCTCTACAGAACCCTCATGTTGTAGACTTTCAAGTTCATTATCCGAGGGTTGGAGACTGAAGATTGTTGATTAAGGATGGATAATTGGAGTAAGAGACAAATGGAGCTGATCAATCTTAAGTAGGTAAGTGTCACTCCATGTTTCTATTGTTTATTTGTTCTGTTTTGTGATTGGTGTTCATTCAATGTTGTCCATTTTCTTTATGGAATGCTCTCAAGTTGTTGGAATTGATTTGACATGCTATGATGACAACTGGGTATATATCCGCAGATTGTGAGTAACTTTTTAGTGGGATTCGTGTAAATGGAATTTGTATGCTGGTAGACTAGTTTGGAATATTGAGTTTTCTGTAATTTGTTCTATTTATCTAATTTCAGTGTGAATTTGGATCAAAGTTATAATTGAACCATGCCGTGTATGAGTTTGTCAAGATAGACATTTATATTACAATTCCTAATTAGCATTGTAATTAACCAAATGGCATTTAAACATGTTTGAATATTCCAAACTAATCTATCAGCATATCTGGATTTTGCTCTGATTTGCCTTCATTAAGAAATTAAAGACCATGTAAATTTGTTCTAAATTTGTTCTAGAGTTGCCATTAACATCATTTCATTCCTGCTAGTTATAAAGGGAAGTCCAACCAATGTTTATTTCTTGGACCCAAATCTTCTAATTCCTAACAAATCCATGAACATGCTAATTTTCAGCCACATTCCAAAATCCTAGAGGCAAAAGGGTTTTAAATACGAGGAGAAAAAATCAACCAGAGAAATAATCATACATGATGTGAGGTGGTTGTGTGACAATATACACAGCACTAACCATTTGAGAAAAAAATCATAGTTCTAGAAAGAAAGAAAAGGAAGAATTTAGAGCGGAAAGATACATAGGCGGTGGGTGGGATCTATTCATTGAGACAATGGGTGAACAACAGAATATTGTATGCACAAAATAATATGACTATGTTGGAAGAAAAAAGTAGTAATGGATTCCAACTTGAGATTAATTTATTGTACCTAGGTGCTTTGGATTTTGCCAGAACTGTCTAGTGTCTATAACCTAGTTAGACTCTTTAAGGACATCTTTTTTTGTTTTGTTTTAGAAGCAACATTATAATAATTTTGTTGATAAAGAGAAGAAATGTTGAAAAGAGATGTGTCTATTAAGGTAATAGCCTGTTCTTACAGCAAAGCAAGATCTGAAGAGACACCTTACAAATGTAATACATTTCCCATTACCGAAGTATTTCTCGTAGCTCTCTTTAGCCCAAGAGTCTGCCTCTATTTCACCATCCTGCAATATGGTAGAAAGACACATTTGCCAGGCCTTTCCTTCAAAACATAGTAAAATAAAATCTCCACAGTTCTTTTGCCTCATCCTTTATTCATGAGTTGCATTCCTTGAGTAGCTCTCAATCAGTTTTCGAACATCTACTTTGCAGCTGTTGCAGGGATACCATCAAAGCGGTATACGGAGCGCATTCAGAGGAGTTGGACAATTTCAATCGCACCATAAGGAACTCGAGTATTGGTTAGATTATTTCACTGAGATACCAAGGCTTATTTTATCATAGTTCTTTTGTTCGACTTCCCATCCATCTCTAGGGTTCTAATCTTCTAAAAATTACAGTAAAACTCTAATTCAGATTACAAGAATAAATAGAAACAAAGAAACATTAATAAAAACCCAAGATTAGATTACAAAATGGCAGATCATAGTGTTATAATTAACTATCAATGTATGAAGCATCCTAAGAAACAAAACGACACCCCATTTCTTTAAAGAATCGAAAGGACAAAAGTTGGTCTCCAAAATCAAATGTTAGCAACTCTAATTCCCCTTTCAGCCAAAGGAAAAAAACATGATAGCAGAAGCAAAAGGAAAAGATCGACTTACTGCTCAAAAGAAGGCACGATTTTCCGTCAGAGGAATCTCTGATTAACAAAACTTGAAGACTTAGTTAGATAGGAAAAGACGCATGAGAATTAAAATAGCAAAAAAAAAAAAAAAAAAAGGGTAAATAGAGAAAAAATCTGGATAATAGGAGCAGAATCTTACTATTCATTGCTACCTCTGAAGAATCCTAGGAAGATGTTTTGCATGTTTTGTCAGAAATGCAAGAAGTGAGACTTCATTTGCTTCTTTGCTTTGCTCCCGGAAAATTCAATTTCATTCACTATTGGTATCTTCTTTTTATTTGGTGCCTGAGATTTCGGTTTATTTGTCGCAAAAATGGAGAAATCAAAGCATCACACGGCTCACTACCATTCCTAACCATAAGAACTGAATCTAGAAACTCAAAAAGCACGGGCATACATCTATCGAGGGGTATGACATGTTTCCTTTAATCTCTCTCTCATTTTTTAGCTTTTTTAATCTATTGAGATCTGGGTTTTGTTTGTATTTGGATTCTGTTGGTGGATTTTGAGATTTTCATGGATTATTGATTTTATTTCCACTCTGTCAATTTTTTTAATAATTTTTTATATTTTTATTTTCATATAGGCACCCATCCGCAAAAGGGGTATGCCAGTGTGTCTTTTAATCTCTTTGTTCTGTTCATATTTTTTTAAAATCTCTGTTTCTGTTCAAATGATTGTGGAAAGTCCCAACTCTGAATTGGATGCAGGAAATGTCTCATAAATGATACACCCCCCGACCAACAAGTGCTTTAGGCAGTAGTAACCCATTTTGAGGATGTTTTATATTAAGAATTAAGATTGATATGATATGATTCGGTTCAAATATATCCTGCACTTGGATCAATGTCTATATGGCCCTTAACTGCAGAAATTGAATGATTTTCTCATTGTTCTGTGTTACATACTACACACTCATTTCCCAAGATTAAAGCATTTTTTGAAAATTTAGCAGAAGATTCAGATCCACAGTTAGAGAAGAACTTTCTATAGACAGTAGAAAGATCTTTCCAAGAAAAATGTTAAACCACACCAAATCTAGAAACCAAAACTGTAGAAAATGAGATATCCTTGGTCTCAAAAAATATAATTACTGTAAAATTAAAACGCTGGAAACTGTCACAAACTTGCCCTTAGTATAGTCCATGTACTCCTATAGGGTAACTTCTTTGTTTTGCTCCCTGAAATTTCAATTTCATTCGCTTCTGGTATCTTCTTTTTATTTGGTGCCTGAGATTTCGGTTTATTGTCCCAAAAATGGAGAAATCAATGCATCACACGGCTCACTACCATTCCTTACCGCATGAACTGAATCAAGAAACTCAGAAAGCATGGGCATACATCCATATAGTGGTATGCCATGTTTCCTTTACTCTCTCATTTTTTTAACTTTTTTAATCTATTAAGATCTGGGTTTTGTTTGTAGTCGGATTCTGTTGGTGGGTTTTGAGAATTTCATGGATTATTGATTTTATTTCCACTTTATGTCAATTTTTTATGTTTCTTTTATAATTTTATTTTCATTGAGGCACACATCAGCAAAAGGGGTATGCCAGTGTTTCCTTTGATTTCTCTGTTCCTGTTTATATTTTTGTAAAATCTCTGTTTGGAAAGTCCTTTTCAATGAATTTCTTCAATGTGATTCTTTCAATCTTCTTCTTATACTTGATTTAGATAATCTCAAATCACATTACCATCTTAAGCCTAGAAGTCTGCATATCATTGACAAACATTCATCAAACAATTAGAGAGTGCTTGCTTGAACATGTGGAATTAACAAATTACTGGACTTATCCCACTTGCACAGACAAGGTAGATATAAAAAAGTTTTCTCCACTTAGACAAACTTAGTTCTTGCCATTTTAGGCTGATTGGAATTCTACCCTTGCAACTGGAGGAGAACAGAAGCCCCATAGATACGGCCTTAGAAGTTTGCTCTTTGACATGTATTTTTTGAGTTTCTTTTCCTTTAATTGTAATAATTGAATAGCTAATGTTACTGTTGCATGCACCTATTTTGGAACTTTGGTTTTTTATATTATGTGGTTGATGAGTTACCTTCCTCTTCAATGCAGTGATTTCCATAAATAAAATCATAGAGCATCTTACCCAATAAGTGCCATTCAAAATGCTTGCCCAAGATTGTAAGGTTAGATATTGTTGCTTTTCCGAGTGACTTGTTTGAATTTCTTTCGCTTCAATTGTTCAACTTGACTTAGCTAATGTTAGTGTTGAATGCACCTATTTTGGGATTTTTTATTTTAATATTCTCTGCTTATGAAGAGCACGAAGCTCCTTTTCCGAAAACTTCCATTTGAAAGGTTGGTCCATGAAATTGCTAAGGAACTTAACGTGAGTTTGAAAATGGCTTTCTGTTAATTTGTATTTAGGGATACTCTAATGAATGTGACATTAGATGTTGCTGCTAATGGATGTGTTGTGCTGACTGATCTGCATTTCTACAGCCATATATTGCTTTTCTTGAGAGAGGCTGCAGAGGCATACCTGGGCCTAATTGAAGACAGATCTTTGTGCAATACTTCTTTTATAATATTTTAGATGGGGCAAGATTGAATATATGTCTATTGTAAGATAGAATCAATTTTGATTTGTTTACTACCTGACTTTATCCATTACTAGATTTTCAAAATTTCAACTATTTTCAGAGACTATGATTCGATCTTATTGATTATGCACCTTATCAGTCGAGGATTAATTGACAATATTGGAGTAGTTTTGCTTATTCAAGAATACTTGAATTGTTTTGTACTATTGCTCTACTGTGGTCATTATCAGTTTGTATTCTTAGGTATATCATTGATATCACTGAAGGCTCCATTTCCTATAGATGTTCTTTATTTCCTATAGATGTTCTTTGTTTAAAGCAAATTGGTGTTTAAGGTGCGGTTACATTAAATGGGCCGTATGGGACCCTACTTCCCACTATATCGTTTGAGTGTTCGTGTCATCAGTGTATATCATTATAACAATGCCCCTTCAAATTATTGTCTTCATTATCACGATTATCGTCATTTCATCATGAGAGCTAAAAGCTCTTTGTGGTTTTATTTCTATGCTTGGAGTGGGTATTCTTAATTCCATCCAGTGACAGGTTAATGAGGTAGGATATTATCCAATTAATTTTACAAATCACTGCTTGATGGAGATGGTCCCATTGTGATATCTTAAGATTTTATGAACATTTCATTTATGGATATGGTTTCATTGTATTGAGTCTTATTGGGATGGGATGGATCCGTCGCTGTTGATTTTGTTTGCTATTATGTGCAGCATTCAGTGAGATACCATTTTCATAAGCACCAAATGGGTGGTGTGTGTTGCATTCTGTAAAACTCTTATAATTTTAAAAAGTTTTGTAGATGTTTTATAATATGTTTCAATGACAACATATTCGCAGATCATCTGTAGCTCAGCATTTCTAATGGATTATAGTGGGAATATGAGGTCCAATATTTCTAAATTAAATGGTTTTCAACATTTTAGAACAAATAATAAGAAGAAAAGGAATGCAATCATCACCATGAGTTCCACTTCCACACATGACGCACCATAAGAAGCGCTGCACCTAATAAGAGACTTTGCATGGACAGGAAATCACAACTTCTTTTCACGGGACATGTTGGCACCAGTTGTGAAGGGACTGTCAGTGGGACTGAGTGAGTTTGGATGAATCAATTGTGAGTCGGGGTGAGGTTGGGTCTACCGACTGGTAGCAAACCCTCCAATCACCGTCCCTGGTTAACTGCCCACATGCAAAATGCAACCAGAGTAATTGACCATTGACTGGACAAAAAAAAATTGATAAGAAGGTGGATAGAAGTTTGTGAACTTTACAAGAAAATTATTCAAGAATTGGCTATCTGCGTTAAGAGCAATAAACTTTCTAAAAATTAAAGGATACAATTTTATCGGACTTCCGGATTATCAAAATTGAGATACAGATTAAAGCATTCAGGGCATAAACGTTGGGCCTATTATTATTACCAAGATATGATAAATCTAATGTGTCACTTTTATTTAAATCTATGCGTAAAACAATATTTGCAAATTCAAATAACGTAGGGTTCCTCCCTATTGGGAAAATAAAAAATCTACATAGAGCAAAATCCTCTCGTTGCACAAGTACTCATATCTAGATTTTCATATAACAAGTGGGCCTATTATTATTACCAAGATTTGATAAATCTAATGTGTCACTTTTATTTAAATCTATGCATAAAACAATATTTGCAAATTCAAATAACGCAGGGTTCCTCCCTATTGTGAAAATAAAAAATCTGCATAGGGCAAAATCCTCTCGTTGCACAAGTACTCATGTCTAGATTTTCATATAACAATGGACTCAATCGATACAGTAATTAATAGATAATAGTTACTTTAAGGTGTGTTTGTGCAATGAAAGGAATTTGCAATAGAGAATAAAGTTATTATTTTTTATGTGCATTTTTTTAATTATTTGGTGCGACTTGTTTTCCTTGCGAAAAAGGAAAAAAAGAACTAATATTCTTTGATAGAGAGAATCTCAATTTATTATGTGAGAAGTAGAAAAAAACTAATTCCTAATCTCTATTTTTAAAATAAAAATCTAAAGAAAACCCCACCCTTATGTGATGTGTATGTTCAAATGTATCTTCTCCTTCCTTAGTTTCTCCATAGCACTTAAAAAAAAAAAAAAAACCACAACATTAAAAATCCTAAGATCTTCTCATAGAAAGACTTTTCTTCTTCATAGTTTGTCTTGGACGAACAATAGTACCAAATAATTTACATCTCACATGCAAAGTCCAGATAGTGGGCCTACCTGTAAGGATCCCCTTAAAACACGCATCTTGGGTGCTCCTGATGACTATGCTAATGCTTAAAAGCATATTGAAGGACACAGCAAACAACGATGGGCACTCAAAATGGCTGAGATAAATCAAGATTTCCAAGTCTCTAGTCTAGTAAGAAAAGAAGCAATGCTATTGCTATCATGCGCCATGCTCTCTCACCTTCAAAATAAAAACTCTCATCATGTATTAGATTTGAGATATCTCCAAATCTCACTCTAACAAATGTTGGCCCACGAGTGAAGAGAGTAATAAATATGAGTAATGATGCAGTAGATTTATTAATCATGTTATTTGTCATATGCTAAATCATATGGCGAGATCAACTCATGTTGAAGTATAAAATTTGTTTATTTCATGCACTAGTGAGTACATTCATTTTGAATGGCCTTTATTTTCATCAGGCGGATCCCCCCCACTTTGTATATATATATATATATAAATATATATATATTTAATTTACTCACAAACACTTGTACTCTCTTCAATTATCATAAGCTACTAATTTACAACGAGTATGCAATGGCACATTTACTTATCTCTTCAAAATACGGAAGTACTTATATATAAGAATTTCGTAGATGTAGAGAGCAAAAAGAAAAATATTGTTATTTGAGTAATTATATCCAGTTATTAAAGGTAAGGAGATTGTTAACTCTATTTCTCTAAAATTTTTGCACCATTGAATTAACATGATAATCTATCCTTGTCTAGATCTCATTGTCGTGAGAAATGTGATTAGAACGCAAGGAGTATGGACTACCTTTGCTCCTTAATGATTGATAGTGCAATCCATGTGGCCTAGCTGCTTTTACTTTGGTCACCATCTAAACACTAACTTGTTGTGGGGGTGGCAAAGTAGGTCGGTCAAGTCTTCCGGCGAATGGACTACTTGCACCTCATTACATGGAAATGACATATCATCAATTTAGAGTCAAGGTCTTGATAGTCGACATTTGACAATTGATAGTGCCTCACCCATGACTTGACTTGACTTGAGAATTCTTGGGTTAAAAGAGGAGTTGGGATCCTCCAAGGGATCTGACCCATGGTAATTGTGGGAGGACCAATCACGGTCCACCACATCACCCATGGTAAACCTTCACCAGATATGGACTCATTAAAAGACTTTTCTTCTCCATAGTTTGTCTTCGACGAACAGTAGTACCAAATCATTCACATCTCACATGCAAAGTCCAGATGGTGGGCCTAGCTATAACGATCACCTCAAAACACGCGTCTTGGTTGCTCCTGATGACTATGCTAATGTCCAAAAGCACATTGAAGGACACAACTGATAACGATGGGCACTCGAAATGGCTGAGATAAATCAAGATTCCCAAGTCTCCAGTCACAAAAGAGGCAAGTGCTATTGCTATCATGCACCATGCTCTCTCACCTTCAAAATGAATAACCTCACCATATATGAGTTATCTCTAAATCTCATTCTAACAAATATTGGCTCACCATTGATATATATATATATATATATATTTAATTATCATAAGCTAATTTTACAACGAGTGACCCGTATTTGTTATCCATGACCACATATATGATCTTATCCAAATGTAATGGCACATTTACTCATCTCTTCAAAATACTGAAGCACTTATATATAAGAATGTCGAGGTTGGAGAGAAAAAAAAAGTGTTATTTGAATGATCATATCCAATTATTAAAGGTAAGGGGATTGTTAATTAACTCTATTTCTCTAAAAATTTTGAACCATTGAATTGACATGATAATCTATCCTTGTTTGGATCTATAGTCATGAGAAATGTGATTAGAATGCAAGGAGTATTGACTACGTTTGCTCCTTTATGACTGATAGTTCTATCGATGTAACCTAGCTGCTTTTACTTTGGTTATTGTCTAAGCTCCAACTTGTTGTGGGGGCAGAGTGGGTCGGTCAAGTCTTCTAGCGAATGGACTACTTGCTCTTCATTACATGGAAATAACATAGCATCAATTTAAAGTCAAGGTCTTGACAGTGCCTCATCCATCCGTCCCACTGGAATACCGACTATTGCTACACTCACCATGGAGTTTATCTCAGTTAAAGGACGAATCGGGATCCTTTGAGGGATTGGTCCACCCATGATCACCGTGGGGTAAACCTTCAGCATATCCCGACTCATTAAAAGAGTGAACCCTATAACAAAAGATTCCAAAATGGCAGGTCGTCATTTACTTTTTTTTTTACTATTCTGTCCAAAACCCTTAATATATGACTCATGATATCATTGGGTTCCTTTTCACTTTCTTTTTTACCTTCACTCTTAAACACGATGATAGCATCATCGTCACTGACAAAATATATTTTTAGGGATTTTGACTAGACGGCTGTCCTTAAATTTGATATTTACCACCCTAAAATAATCTAAATTTAACTACTTTCTGCAAAGTTATTCGTACAATAGCGGTGCAATATCGCAAAGCCCTACCGTATCGCATTAGGTAATATTTACGATACCGCACATCCATTACACGAACAACTCTGTGGGAAATAGTAAATGTTAAGTTTAAGGACATCTCCATGGGCAATATCCTTGAAAGATTGTAATGGGAAAGATACGACATCAATGAAGATTATATATGGAAAATGCGGAATCATTTGTTTGGGCCTTTTGTATTATGTTCGTGACATTGATGATAAATCTAGGTATT
This sequence comes from Camphora micrantha, assembly GCA_003546025.1. NCBI lineage: Eukaryota > Viridiplantae > Streptophyta > Magnoliopsida > Laurales > Lauraceae > Camphora > Camphora micrantha. The sequence continues at coordinate 54,782,669 of QPKB01000001.1, forward strand.
ATTTACTTGGGGTTGGGAGAGAGCAAAAAAAAAAAAAAGAAAGCCTATTTGAGCATTCATATCCAATTATTGCAAGTAAGGAGATTTTTAACTATGTTTCTGTAGACGTCTAGGGTTTTGCTTCTATGGTAACCTTTAGGCATATATATCAATAACACCTTACTACAAAAGTTTAGATAATTTTCTACGGGCACCTGTTTTGTATTTATGGACTAAAATGTCTTTGACTGTGTGACATCATCACATACCCTATTTTTGTGAATTCTACAACCTTTTAATTTATGCGATATCGCATACCCTCTAGTTGAGTTAAATACTGATTATATATTTACGATAGCACATAGTTTATAATTTGATGTGATATTGCACAATTCAGGAGAATTTAGTTCATAAAAACTACATAGGTACTTGTAGTAAATTATTATTTACTTTGTCACAGGCATGATTATTAATGGCTAAAGGTTATCTACAATCAAAACCCCATATCTGACCATTGTATTGACATGATAATCTATCATTGTCTTCTATGGGTCTACCCCACCAAAAAAGAAAAAAAAAAAAGAAAAGAAAAGACAAGGAAAGAGAGGGAGAATCTATCATTGTCTAGATGTTATAGTCACGAGAAACGTGATTAAAACGCAAGGAGTGTTCACTACGTTGCCCTTTAATTTATGACCGACATTCATCCACTCAATCAGGCCTACTTGGCCCAGTGTGCGGCCGGGGTTGAATGGTAACTTTGAACTGTGGCTATGTCATTCCCTAATTAGATTGAGCTGGGGGTGCTAATAAAACTGGCTAGAACCCATCTGAACATCAGGACTTGGTCTTAATAAAACCTCAGTATAACTGGCTATATTCACAAAAATGCCCTAAGTTTGTCTCACAAAAGAATGACTCCATGGGAGGAAAATTCTACTTTAATTATAATGCTAATTCAACAACTCAATAGTGTTAGAACCAATTCAACTAAATTTAGGATGGATCCATATTATGGAAACTAGTAAATGGAGCTTGCGCTAAACATGTTGGTAGGCAAATGATGACTTTTGGCAGCATAAAATATATATATATATATATATATATATATATAGAGAGAGAGAGAGAGAGAGATATTACTTGTAATGCCATCAGTTGTGCAACTAATGAAATAAGTTGTTATTGGGTAAACAATACATTGTATAATATATTTCTTCTCAAACAGGATTGTAAATGGTTATCTGATTCTCCGATTTCCCGGAAGTTCCGACTTGTAAAAAACCGGGTCCGGAACTTATTTTAGGTTCCGATTCATAAATGGGTCCGAATCCATAACCCAATTTAGATTCTGATTGATAAATGGGTTCCGGTCCTGGGTCCATATAGGTTTCTACCCATGGACTAGGGACCCGACATATGAGTATTTGATCTTGTAAATTGTACTTTAAAATCAGCTTTTTCTTGATATTTTTATATATAGTTCTGGTGGTAATAGACTTGATATACAATTATAAGTTGAATGATATGCCTACTTTAAGAAAAATTAAAAAATAAAAAGAAATAAGAACCGATTTTGTCACTAGATTTCAGTCTTTTAGTTGAACTCGGTTTCAAAAGCAAATCCGAGTTTTCCTATCGGAACTGAGTCTGGAACTAACAAACAGGTTCCGAATCAAAATCAAATCCGAAACCGAAACCGTTATTTAGAAACGAGTCCGTGTCCAGATCTAGTATGGTTTTGACCCGGAACTGTTCCGTTTGCAACTCTATTCTCAAACCATCAAACCAAACTATCTTTCTTAGTATGTTACGCAACAAGCACAAAATACATTAATTCTTATTATGGTAGACTTTTGGGCTAATGAGACATTAATGCATTAATTTCTTACCATTTAATCATATTAATGAGTCAATTAAATGAAGAACATCTAAATTATGACCTTTCAAAGAACGAGTGATTTTGAGTTCAAACCCTCTTAAATACAATAAAAATAAATAAAATTCATTTTCTATTGTAGTATATTAAAATGAAAATAATTCATTTACCAAACCAAACCTTAGCTATATCCATCAAGTGGAAAGATCGATATTGCAGTTATAAACCTGTTTTTTGGGTCGAGTCGCGCATGATGTTCAGCCCAACCAATTGCAATGCTTAGTTAAAACTTAAAAGACAAACGTACGTGTAATCAGTTAAAGTTGATTTAGGGACATCGGGTCCAGTGAGAGTCAATATGGCGGGGTTGCGTCAAATTTAATTGGAAACCTTCTGTTGTAATATATAATTAAAAAAGTATAAAAAAAGCCCCTACAAGAATGCAAAAGCCCCTACTGTTCCGTGTTTTTACTAAAAGCCGAATCAACTAACAATTTCCAATGATTTTTGTATCCATCTTGTTATTTTCCTCTTAAAGAATCACTTTTGCTAAAAGGAACAAAAAAAAAAAAAACCTAACAATTTCCAATTTTAGAGGTTACTAGAAGCCGATTTAATTAACGACTCATCACCAATCCCACTTAACCCATGGATGATAAGTTTTTATTATCCAAAATGAGTGTACACTCGATTCCACAATCTAAGTCATTCATATGGGTGATAATCCCCGAGATCCAAAACTATTAAAGCGTCCCTATTTATAGTCCACTAGAATGGATAAAAAAGTGGGCCCCAACACATGTTCCAGGGCACTTGTGCCCACTGCTTAGCCGTGGGATCTCCCCTCTTCAAAATATCAAGGTTCTTTTACCAATTATTGAAGGTAAGGAGATTGGTAACTCCATTTCTCTAATATTTCCGATCGATTGAATTGACAATGATTATCTCTAACATGTCTAGACCTCATAGTCACACAAACGTGATTAAAATGCAAGGAGTATTGACTACGTTGCTCTTTATGACTCGCAGTGCAGTCCATGTGCAGTGCATCCCTATTTATAGTCCACTAGAATTGATGAAAAAGTGGGCCTCACATGTTCCAGGCCACTTGTGCCCACTGCTTAGCCACGGTATCTCCCCCTCTTCAAAATATCAAAGTTCTTTTACCAACTATTGACGGTAAGGAGATTGGTAACTCCATTTCTCTAATATTTATAAATCATCGAATTGGCAATGATATCTCTATCATGTCTAGACCTCATAATCACACAAACATTATTAGAAATGCAAGAAGTATTGACTACGTTGCTCTTCATGACTTGCAGTGCAGCCCATGTGCCACACATGGCCGACAAGCTGCTTTTACTTTTGTCACTACTAGACTGTGGATATATGAAAATGGGTACATTAGACATGAATATGAGCATGCATGTGGTCAAAGTTCAACTATGATCCTTTACATGGCCGACCGGGCAATGCATGCCCCGCTGGAACTGCTAAGAGCTCTCTCTCTCTCGCTCTCCTTGAAAATTCCATTCAAAATTGGAAGATGGTCTTGGAGGTTTCTCGTGTATGCTCTGGTCAAGAAGGCCCAATAAATTCCGACAAACCCCTAATGACAATGTGACATCTTCAATCATAGAAATGAGAGAGAGAGAGTGAGAATTCCATTCAAACTTGGAAGATGGTCTTGGAGGTTTCTCTTGTATGCTCTAGTCAAGAAGGCCCAATAAATTCATACAAATCCCTAGTGACAATGTGATCAATCATAGAAATGAAAATACAAATGATCTGGAGAGAGAGCGAGGATTATGATGAAATAACAAAAACTAAATAGATAATATAAATGGCTCCTTCTAACAGCAAAAGCTAGCTTAATTAGTGAACTGGATCAATCCACATGCTTGGACAATGGCACAAATCTAAGTCCATGGGCAGCTTGATGAGTTCAGTTTCAATCAATTTTCTAATACCCGATACTCAAATGCTTTATACATATATATGTTGGTGTCTCTGTGACAACATTCATTTGTACATAATGGCATTCTAGAAGTGCAATCTATGTAAGGATTTAACGTAGGACAAACTTGTAATGACAAAATGGTTTTCACATAACTAATCCAATATATTTGGCGACAAGGCCTTAATGATGAATAGTAGCATCGTGGGTTTGGTTGAGCGGCCTAGTAGAGATGTCCAAGCCGAATCCATATAGCTATTGGACCAAAAGTTCAATAGTTGGGTCGAGTTTGAAGTTCTCAAAGTTAGCCCTGGGTTCTGCCCATTTGCAAAATATAATCATCCTTGGATGTTGCGCTAATTAATGGATTGGGCAGACAAGCACCAATAAACACTAGTGTAAAATATGATGGAAAGAAGCTCCCACTATCCCATCACTATCAAAATACTATTAAAAAAAAAATCAACTCGTACGTCAGTAAATACCCTTCAATTTCAAGAAAAGGACTTATACCTACGCATGAAGTTCTATTTATAATGGTGCCACACACAATAAACCATGCTACGGCTTGAATCTAATACACCCCCACTCACCACAAAATAAAATATGATACCCGACTGGATCCGATTTGAAATTATGAGATCTAGTTTCACATTTACAGAGGTCAAGACCTGATAGGTCCAAATGTAGAAAAAGATATGTGCGCACTGTTTTTGCTGACCTAGCCAACTAACCCACCTATATGACCCATCCTCTTTCTCCACACTATCTAGCTTGGATACTACAATAGATTTTGATATTTTTATTCTAAGGTATAAGCCCCAACTTAATGGGCGGTCAATTCTTCCAACAAATGGTTTACTTGCAGTTGATGTGAAATTGAAATTACATGAAAATAACTCACCGTGACCCAGAGTCAATCAACCAAAGTAAAGGTCTTAAGAGTTCCCCCATTCATTTATTTCGTTAGAAAAACGACTGTTGTTGTCCTTGCCTATGAGTTAAAAGAAACTCCCTCACCAAGTATGGAATATCTTCAAATTTTAGACTAATGGAAATTGGACCTTCCATAAAATTAGTCATATTGTGAATAAAGAACTAATTATTCATTACATTGTGTTAATCTCATTATTTATCGCATCTTCAATCTCAAAATTTAGTTTTATTCGATTAAAGGGGTTGGGGGGTGAGTTTTTATTGACAGTTCTACGGGTGAAGGACTCAGAGGAAGCTAATGGTGTTGATGCAGCTCCGGTGTGAATCCAATGTGTAGTAGCTTGACTAGACAAATGATTACATGCTAGTGACATGGACCACTTCAATACGGTGGGGGACAAATGACTTGACAGAGATAGCAATAAAAAAGTAAAGTCTACTGTCCACTACGTAAGTTCTTGGAAAATGCTTCGTTCTGACTACAACCACCATATCTTATCGGTAGGTAAAGAGTCCCAATCTTCTAAAATTTGGCTATTGAAAACCTAACCACAAACTTTAATGTTCGATGGGTACAACTCATTAAAAATCCGAGCTATTCATAGTAAATACCCTCATTATTAATGGAATGTATACAGATTTAAAAAAATAATTCAACACAATTTCTTTTTGAGATGCCTGCATGCATTTTTCTGAGAACTGGGTAGTATGTGGACAAAAAGAAAAAAAACTATTTAAATGGTGGTCTTACTAATTAGGACAAATGTAATTGACGACAAATATGCCCTTATGTGTAATGTTGGATGTGCTCCATAAACAGACGACATGTGTATAAGCATTCCTTCTTGCAATATTGCAGAGCGTTGGAATTTTGTGCAATACTTCTTTGCTTTTCTGGCTTGTTCTTCACCATCATTTTATAACGAGCAGATGAGCCATTTTAGCAAATTTATCTAAGATTTCCTTCTAATTTAATCATTCTTGTATGCATCATTTAAAAGACCTGATATTGGTTTCTTGAACCAGTCATAGTGCTTCACAAGATGTGAAGACCATTTTTCCAAGATTCTTACTTTAGGTCTGCTATCGCATTGACCCTTGGCTACTTGTACATTCATTTTTATTTTTTTTCTCTGTGAAGGTGATCTAGCATTTCCGATGCATATGGCATAGAATTACTACCAACTAAATCACAGTCAAAGGCTCCTTCACCTCAAAATTTCTTTGCTGTAATACAAGTTTGCTAGTATTACTTATACTGTGAGAGAACTTTGCTCATGTACCTTTTACTATATACTATAGGTGAATTTTCCTTTTTTTAATGAACCAAACAATAGGCATGACAAACCATTTGTATACTACTAAACTATCTCTATATCAAACAAGTCTAATTGATTTCTCTCTCTTAAATATATCAGGCTTGCTAAATCAGCCCTAAAAATGTAAAATATTAGCCTTCATTAGGATTGAAATGGATTTCCAATAATCCATGTGGCTGAAGTCCTTGGCTCCAAACAAAGTGGGTATGGAACAACTTGTTTTTCTGTCTAGGAGAATTTTGGATCCGTATCCATTCAAATTGGATCCGAAAACTGGATCTACGTAAGTTCAACCCAATGATCCAGGTTTAGAATGTTTTGAGAGCGCCCCCAGCTTGGAATATATTCATATTTGAGAACCAACTTAGGTTTAATCATATACCTCTTATTTCATTTTAATCAAAAATTCAAACTGTTGATCCTCTTTAGAAGGGTAAAATTGGCTAGTAGCTCAAGTTTCATCCATCTGGATATCAAGGAGTCTTTGAAAATATGTTACCCATTGATGTATTGATGGGTTGAGTTTTGTGTTGTTTTTAATTGTGAGCCATTGATACAGGATCTGAATCGGTGGATATCTTCAGAACTTCAAATATGACAACGGTGTCCAATTTGGGCTGTTGATCTGTCGTGGATTTAGATATATATTAATGGACTTCTGTAGGCCCTTAAATCACAATCCAGGCCGTCAATCCTTTTTGGAAAGATGACAATACCTAGGAAATGAAATTTGGATTAAAAAAAGTCTATTTCAAGCCGGCCTTTTCTCTTACCAAAGCGTCTACTTTTAGAACATGTATTTCCTCCGTAAATCTATTGCATACATGTCTATTCCTCCATGAGAGCCTATTCTCTCTTCCTTTCTCTGGATCTAAACAAATCATGATAAGTTTTCATGATTACGGTAGAAATTTTTGTCCTTTTAAGTCTTAGAGTGAATCACATATGATGTGACAGATGTTTAATAAATAATAAGGGCAGCTACATATTTGTCAATTTGTGCGGTGGCAACCACTAACCGGACTTTTATAAAAGAAAGGCTTTAATGTCTGACCCACTCACCCTTTCTTTAAGTCACCTCAACCCATGTGATGGGAGGACGCCACCACATCTCTGTGATAAGACTCAGCCTTATTTTGTTGACTCTTTAATGTTGACTCTTTTATTTTAGGAGGGAAATGAGTTGAGTTCAGACGAGTTACCGGCTCTAACCCACATTTTAATTGTGTTTTGGTTATCGGATTCCAAAATGGTTATAGGATTTGTTATTGTGTGGGCTTGTAATGGCCTCTGGATGATGACTACTCTACCCACTCTTGGAAATTGGGAAGACTAGGCGACTTATTTAATAAATTTATATCTATCTAGTTTGGAAAATAAAAGCGTTTGGTGCACAATTCCATCCTCTATAAATTTTAAAGAAGTAAAGGCAAATCCTCTTCAAATCGAAGACCTTATATATGGGCTTGTGAAAATAAGAGTTTTGCCTTTTTTTTTTTTTTTTTTTTTTTTTTTTTATGGCTCCATTTTGGATGGCTCTAGATGAATAAGAGTAGAGATACTACCAAATAAGGCTTAACAATACATCGTATTATGTTAATCATGGTATTCAATTATATGATAAGGCTAACTTTTGTTGGGATAAATCTTTGGCACATTTTACATATAGTTAGGACATTTGGTTTGAGTGTCTTGAATTTATCATGAATGACTTTGCTATTTTAACTCGACTCGCCTGAGTCAAAAACTAGAGGGTGTTGATGTCGGTGTGAACGCACAGCACTAATGTGATTGGACTGTTATCTACTTATGTTGGAGGGGAATGAGATATGGGGCCTGGGGAAGACGACTTGACCCAGAACCACAATAGTGGAGTCCAGGTCTTCCAAATAACTTTTTCAGTGTACGGAATCAAACCAACCTTATTTATACCGTGGAGCCTACATGTAAAATCAAAGATACTCATTATAAACACCTTCATCACGTACTACCTACCAAATGTCTTGAAATTAACATCAAATAATTAAACATATGATGAATAATGTCATCAGTACAATCTTATTAATTGTTAATTATATTTATTAATCACAATTTTTTTTTTCATATAGTTAATTTTATGGAGGGAACAACTATTACTAAAATAAAGTTTGAGAATATCCTACACATAGTGAGGGTGTTCATGTGGCTTTGATTTCTATTAGATAGATCTTACGGGAGAATTCATGCACCTCTTCAACTTAAAAGAATTCTGTAGGGTTTTACGGGAAGAAAAAAAAAAAAGAATTCTGTGTAGAGAATGCCAGAATGGAAGAAGAAAGCGGGGATGACACATATGACTAGACATAAATAGACTTAGATACCATGCTAATCCCAAATGGGTTTGTTGTTATGATATAAAATTTAGTTTGAAGCTCTTTTATTAAATTATACTTTTACACTTCACTTGTTATTTCGAAATCATATTCAAATTTGTATTTGTAGTTGACATTAGATTAGGTAAAAATTCATATAGGTTTAGTGTGTGTGAATCAGAACATGAACCAGATATGAATCTATAAAGGTTTATTGGGTTCGTATGCACCATACATGGTTCTCCCTGAGATCCCACTCCTTTGTATCCCTAGCGTCTGTTCACCTCACAGAGGAGTACGAATGTTACTGATTTTTGACATTTTTACCACGGACAACCCATAAAAGATAAAAGATGGGGATTTGTTTTGATTAATTTTATAAGTGGGCCCTACAAGACTCTTACAATTCAAATCTTGGTCCAATGCTTTAAATATGAGGGATGAAACACCTTTTACAATTACATTTTCAAAGCCTTCCTTGATACAAATACTCAAACCCTCATAAAGCGAAACTCTGCCTGATATTGGGAAAAAAATTGATTTGAAAGGGCCATTATCATCGTTACATCAGCTCCAGTGTGAATTGAATCAAATGTTCGAAGAGATGAAGGAGGAGCGTTACCAAAATAAAAAATAGCCATAAAGATGGGTATTTATTTTTTATTATTTTTTATAAGTAGCCTGATGAACTTCTTGTAGTATTGAAGGATATGGACAGTTTTTTTTATCTTTTTTGCAAAGTTGACTTCATTGACCTATGCATGTGAATTGAAGCTGCTGGGCACTTCTATGATGCCTAAAATATCCCCCTTCCGCATGTATATATAATGTACATGTGTTCTTGCTATATATACATTCTATCTACTTTCTTGTGAGACAAAAGCTTCAGTTAGGATGTTCATGCCAATGTTCAAGACTGCTCTTTTTCTTGTGATCATTTGGTGTTGTTACTTTTATCGGAGTCACGGGTGTCTAGAAAAAGAGAGGACACATCTCCTGCAAATCGTAGACTCCATCAACTATCCACATGGCTCTTCCCTCTATGAAGATTGGATCGGAAAGGATTGTTGCAATTGGTTTGGAATAGAATGCAATTCATCATCATCTAGGGTGATTTCAATCGATCTTTCCTTCATAAGAGATGAAAGATTTGGACTATGGTATCCAAATGCTTCATTATTTGCTGCATTCAAGGAACTGGAGATACTTGATTTAAGGAGAAATCATATCGGTGGATGGGTCGCACCTCAAGGTAAATCAAAAAGCTCATGTAGGCTACATTTTAAGATAATCTAACTTGCTCTTGTTACTATGTGTTGGCATCTGTACTCAAATCTCAATCTGCTTGGAGTTATTGGTACCATTGGGTTGATGATGTTTGAAATAAATGTATAGTTTCTTCGTATGATCAAAAAATGGTGCCATTGGGCTATATGGTACTAATCATTTATTGACTATTAAGAGTTTAGAGAATGTGATATGTGAATAGGATTGAACATATTCGAATATTGTGCTTTGATTTTTTTTTCTTTTTTTTTTTAATGAGAGAGATTCCTTTTGGATTGGAATCTTACGAACTATACAAGGACGGAAGGATTGATGATGGGATTTTAGTAAGAAAATAAAAAATAGAAAAGGTAAGGTAAGCAAACAATTAATAAGAGAGCCCAAGACAGAGACAAACGGAAAGTGGGCCAACAGGTCAGCCAAGCAGAGCAAAGTTGTTTTCTTTTCTTGTCGTTTAGGATCTGCTCGAAACACTTGTATTATATATGTCAAAGTATATATTGAAATGAGTCCGGATCTACTGGGGTATACATGATATGAGCCGACTTGGAGGACTTGCTCAGCCCAAGCTTAATTGGGCCCGAGTTAGAGCTCGGCTTTTTTGAGAATCAAGTCATTCTCAAGCTCGCTTGATTAGCTCACAATCAAGCATGTTCAGATTGCTTCAGCTTGTGAAGGGTTTTTTGTTTGAGCTCGAGCTCGAGCTCGGCTCCATCATTTGTTTTTAATTTCATATTATATATAATTATGAATATTATTATGCTTATATACAAAGTATCATCTCAGGTAGGGTGCACATATGACGTACTCATTTATTTATTTTTAATATAAAAATGCTCTTATTGCATTCTGTCATGTGCGGGCATCTACTCAAATCTCAACCTGCTTGGAGTTATTGGTACCATCGGGTTCATGATCAAAAGGGGTGTACTAGGACCCTAGGCCCAGTCAAAATGGGGCAAGTACGTACTAAGGGTTTATGGTACGAGGACCTTAACCGTTTTTAATTACCCTTGTTTCATGAACGATTGGGCACCAATTAACTGTATCAATGGGTAACAGAAAGAGGCATGGTAGATGGACGGTTGAGATTGAAAGGAGAATAGATGCGTGTACGTGGGATTGGATATTACGTCATTTTTTGTTTCGAAATTCTCCTAACTATCATTATATTGTCAATTGTCATGTTTCGACTAATATTAATATTTAATTTTCTTTCTTTTTGTAGCCTTCTCTGAGATGCAAAGCTTAAGGAAGTTGTATCTTTGGAATAATAACCTTTCTGCAAGCATTGACTCTCTACGAGGTATATATGTACTCAACCAAGACCTAATGGGCTTGTGTCTAGAACATAAACTGCTTCCATGCCAGTTGATCATTACCTGTATTAATGTCTTTTCTCCCATCCTAACAAACCCTAAACCCAAAACCGTAGGCCAATCAATATCACCACATTTTCTTCCTTCTTTTGACATCACCACGGAGATCTCAAAGAGCATCCGTCAAATTAGTGTGGCCAAACCATCCAACCAACCATTTTGACCTCTTATTTCATTTTCGGACGTTGGCCGACATTACTCATCAAAACATACATGTCTACTGAATTTTGCAGGTTTATGCGAATTGAAAAATCTCCGACTTTTATATCTTGATAGAAACAATCTTGATGGCAGAGCACTTCCTCCATGTCTAAGCAACCTATCAATGTTGGAAGATTTGTCGTTATCGGACAATGATCTTGGATCCTACTCCAGTGCTCTAACAGGTAAAATAGCAATAAAAATGAATAATACATAAATCATTGGAGTCCATAAGGCAATATCAATTGATATTTTTATATAGAGGTCCGACCCCACATAGGTAGAGCAAATGTGCAGCTCTGTAATGATTAAGACGCAATGCCATCAGAACCTAATCTGAGATAGCATGGAACACAACACTCCATAAACCACTACTAAATTGACTCCAAAATGCATCTTGGACTTCCTGCGTATGTATGTCAAGACATGAACTCAACACAACTAATTCCCAGATTGTTTAGTTGGTGGTTTAATTCTTGATAAAGCATCTGCCAACCTTCTTTCTTCTCTCCTGGAGATATTGACCTGCCAACTTTGGAACAACTGCAGAAATTTAAGAATTTTCTTCCATATGTTCATCAGTTTCCATGGGGGTATTAGTCCTTCACATGAGGTTTCCTTTATTATACAAGAATCCCCCACGAAATTAAATGATGCATGTTGCTTGAAAGGAACGACCCTGTATACATTATGATAGTTCTTTTATTATATAGTATTTTTATATTCATTATCTATTCTTATTTACATAAATATGCAATTATATATAGTATGGTCACTCCTTAGCAGTGCCCAATGTAGCAAAAAAAAAACATGTAGTATATTAGCATACTACAGGTAACAGCTGATAGGGTATGCATGTTTCATACTAATCTTAGAACCAAATGAAATTATTTAAAAAATTATAAATGGAGATCATTAAATAATATGTACCGCTACAACATTGGGTGGGATTATTGGGAGACCGATTGACAGACCTGCTAGAGTGCAAAGAATTATAAACCAGCTCGGGGGGCGGTTTCCAAGTGTGGGTGCCACATTATGACCCCCTATACATTGTGATAGTCTATTCTAATCTGAGATGCATATGCTTTATAAATCAATCCTTTTTGATTTCTGATCACAACTCCAATACTAGCATTGTAGGTGCTTGACTGGTCAAATACCCATCGAAATTAAGCTTCACCCACCTTTGAGGAGGACGCCATTTATTTGGAGGGGTGCCCTCAATTTTCATCTGACAGTTCTTTCTCCAAGCAACCTTGCGTTGGTGTTTGATTAATATTGCTTTACTGGTGTGTTGAAATGGGTTTAGGTGGGGTGCAATTGGAAGATAAATATATTTCTAGTTTTCACAAGTGCCAATACATAAAAGAACCCATTTCCGTATCTCTCCTCTGAGCCGGCCAAAACCATGAATTAATGAAAGTACTAGTAGATGGGTTGGAAGAAATGAGATTGTGAGACTATATTCCAAATTGATGATGCCAAAAATGGATTTCGGGCACCACCGGTCAAGTATAAAGTATTTAATGTGAAAAATAGAGAGAGAAAATGAGAGAGAGGGGGTTTATAGTGGTTCGGTCAGTGTGACCTACGTCCACTTTAAGGGGAAGATTTTATTTATCAAAATGTGTAGCGATTGCAGAGAATACAGAAAGATGATGATAAAGGTTGGTTGCCAATAGCTTGCTTGCCCCTCAGTGTGGAGGGGCTTTGTGTTTTATAGTCGTCCCCTAACAGATGGGGACGACTCTTCAGCAGCGGACGCTCCCTTTCGGCGGAGTCTCCGAACCGCCCTCAACTGACGAGGCAAATAGGATCTCCTCCGCGAGACTTGGTAAGAGCAGGTAGAAGGAAACGATGCGCTGACTTCGTACTTCTTGGATTCGGACCCGGTCCTGACCCATGACGAATGGATCTGGACCTGGGCTCGACACGGACCCGGGTTGCTCAGACCTGGCTCAACATCTTGGACTGAATCTCTTGGACTTGACCCGTCATCATGGTTTGGGCCTGATCCGTCATTGTGGACTTGAGTCATTTGGGCCTGACCCATCATTTGCCCCTCAATGTCTCGCGCTGAGGGAAGCTTTGAAAGCGAGACATTTTCAAATATCAAGTTTTTTTTTTTTTTTTTTTTTTTTAGAGGAGTCCTGGCTGTGGAGAAGACATTATTACCTGCAAGTTAGTATCTCATACAACTCACAAAAACATGTTGCCACTTCGAAATAATATGCTCTTCGCAGAGGGGGTCCGGGGGTGTCCCCCGGCGGTGGTCGAGCTGACCGGTCAGCTCGCGGGGGTCCAGGGGGCAGCGCCCCCGGCGGGTGTGGGCGCCCTTGGGCTTAGGCGCGCCCATGGGCTTGGGCGCCCTGGGCAGTGGGTGCCCATGGGCAGTGGGCGCCCAAGGGCTTGGGCGCCCTGGGCAGTGGGCGCCCTTGGGCATGGGCGCCCATGGGCAGCGGGTGCCTTGGGCATGGGCGCCCATGGGCAGCGGGTGCCTTGGGCAGCGGAGGTTCTCCACCCCCAGCGCCAGGAGCGCCTAGCTCGGCTGATGCTACCTCGCCCTTAGCGCCCGGAGCCGCTCCCATGCCAGGGCGCCCACTGCCCGACACTGCCTGCCCGCGCCCAAGGGGGCGTCCCGGGTTATCTTAAAAAGTGTTTCATCACATAGTCTCCATCACTATTTCATATGGTCTTCAGAAAGCCTTCACATCACTCCATTTTCACATGGTGCTCACCCTCGATGCGTCGTCGCCAACAACTACTTTCCTACGGTATTTTTTGCGATGTAAGCGTACCGCGCCCGCAGCCACAGTGCCAGCAGTACCGCTCCCGTCACCCGCGCCAACATCTCCGCTCGGGCCCAAAAGGGCGCCCTGGGCTGCAGGGCCTGTAGCAGCAACAGAGGCGCCCCAGGCGGGGGCGCCCTGTCCGCTGTCCAGCGCAGCAACTGCAACGGCGGGGGCGCCAGCGGCTAATTTTCTGTTGGTTCCATACCTTTTGGTTTGTCTCTAAATTGATCCTAATCAAATCTTTTACCAAGTAAGGAATTTGGTCTCTGCTAATTCCATCTATAGGAAGAGGTCCAAGAGCCAGGGTATTGGAAGGTTTTTCCAAAATCCTGACTTTAGATCTATCTTCTACATACCATGCAAAGTTTTTTAACACTATTTGTTTATGTATTCACATTCTCTTCCAAAAGGAGAGGCTGAGGTGTGACATATCTCCAAATCAGTAACACCTTTTGTGTTTTTTTATTTTTATAGATTTTAACCTACATTGCATTATCCTACGTGACATATCTCCAAATCAATTAACATAAAATGCTTTTGCTTGAATGCCCAAATTCCGTATTTTCAGCCACCCTCCACGGGAACTAGAAATTTTATTCCACGAGACTATCCGCTCGTGTCCATAGGAAGGAGCTCACCTTTGAGTTAACTAAGCCACTGATCTTTATAGGCATATGTTAGTGAGGAAGCCAGTAGTTTGTAAATTGTAATACTAGAGAAAACTGATTTAAAAAGAATTAGCTTGCCTGCTGAACTTACAATATCACCCTTCAAATTCGCAAGTTTATCATGAATTCTCCCCATGACATTGTTCCAAATAGTTATTGAGGTTTTTTTTTAGTGGAGATGATGGCCCCTAAACAAAAGTAATGAAAGCAGTGCCTGGGACGTCTATTTTCATATTACGTATGTTTTCTATTTCTCTCATGCCCCATGATTCATACGCCCTTTGGGAGGAATGAGAGGAAATGTACTTTTTCGTTTGTGTATTTTTTTAAAAGATATATTTCAATAAAAAATTCAAGCATAAAAAGCAGCCTAAAAATTTTATTTTCTGTATTTATGACTTGGATAAATACATCTTGGGTGATTTCAATTAATCTTATTGGGATAACAGAAGAAAGATTACTAGATTAGGAATATGGTATCCAAATTCTTCCTTATTTGCTCCATTTAAGGAATTGGAAAGACTTTCTTTATATGTAAATCAGATTGGTAGATGGGTCATTCCCACAGTTTCCTTTTCCATCTGTCTTTTAATGAGATACCCTATCCAGGGTCCAATGTAAGAAGATCCAAAACTCGCTAACATCACATTCCTTTGGCATATACTCAAATCTCAATTCACTTGGTGTTATATGTATCATTGGGATGAAGATGTTATTTGTCAACGCGAGTATGGCCCATAACTACAATCACAAGTTGAGTCTAAACCTCAATTGACAAATAAAGGCTATCTCAAAAAACTAGGAGAGTTGACTCTAGAATTTGTTTAGTTAACTCGTTATGATGGAACACCGAGCCAAATATAGGGCACCCACGGCCAAGTCTAGTTGATGTTTTGAGTTAATAATTTAAAATTATTGATTAACATTTAATAATAGCCTTTTTGTAGGCATTGACTCTATGAGAAATGTACACAACATTAATTGTTTTCACGCCGGTTGATCATTACCAACACTAATCTCCTCTCTCAAATCCTAACAAACAAATTAATCTCATTTTGGTTTCTTACTTTTAACCTAAAATGGCATCTGTAAAATTAGTTTGATCAAACCATCCAACCAACCATTTTGACCTCTTATTTGGTTTTCAAACATTGGCTGACATGGCTTATCAAAACATACATGCCTACTGAATTTTGCAGGTTTATGCAAATTGAAAAATCTTCGATATTTAGATCTTGGAAGAAGCAATCTTAATGGCAGAGCACTTCCTCCATGTCTAAGCAACCTGTCAACGTTGGAGACATTGTTGTTATACGACAATGACCTTGGAGCCTACTCTAGTGCTCTAACAGGTAAACTAGCAATAAAAAATGATTTATACAGAAATGATTGGGACATTGATAGGGTAAGTATTTTAATAGTATTTATTTCAAGTCTAATCCTCTAAAAACTTAATGAGGTTGCTCATTTGTTAGCGAAAGTAATTTACACTTAGGACATTGATAGGGTATGGTTATTGAGATATGTTAGCTTCGTTCCTTTTTTATAATTTGTTTTTGCTCCTTTTGTTTTTCTTTTCCTTCTTTTTTAAAAATATAACGATTTATATTTTCCTAAAAAAGGGGTTTGAGGTTGCAACTTTTGCTGGTCTGATCGAGTAATTAATGGCTCCATCCAAGCCCAACAAGAATTAGCATGTAGTTAATTTCAAACCCAAACTTGACCAAAATAAAACCCTAGCTAACTTGCCCAATTGCCTGAGGTACCCAAATTTCATCCTTTAGTTTACTTTTCAACTGAAAATAAACTTTATATACTTCATTTATACTCTAGGCCTTCCACAATGTAACGTTCAGTTTATAAATACCCGGTTCAAATTGCGTATGCAAAGCTGAAACCTAGATTGGACATGAATTCTATGGCACATTATAAACCAATGCAGGCAGCAAAAGACTAGCCTAATTATGAATTAGCTCCTACATTTTGAACTTGAATGAGATGGGCCCACATAGGTTAGGATCCCACCAGAGTTCAATGAATTAGTTCCATTAGGTTAATTGGGTCAACCTGGATCCATTTTCAGTCATAAAGAAATGTGTTTAGCTTTTAGCCTTTTTTAGCAAAAGAGGCCCCTATATTTTCATAAAATCTAAAAAAGGCCCTTGTATTTTATGTTTTTACAAATCTATAAAATCTATATATGTTTACTTTCAATGTATGATCAATGAAGGGGCGTATTAGAAATCCAAGCTCAATTAAATTCAAACAAGCACGAGGGACTCCTGGTATGGGGACCCCAACAATTTCCAATTACACCTTTTTAATCACCTATAGACCACCTAATAACCATAGCACTGGATTACAAAAGAGGCATGACTGATATATGGACGGCTTAGATTGCAAGGAGATGGATGCATCGTAGGCATCCGACTCTCTATGAGATATGTACTCAACCAAGGCTAACAGGCTTAGGCCCACATCATGAACTGTTTTCATGGCGGTTGATCATTACCAACACTAATTTCACCTCATTTTGGATTCTTACTTTTGACATCACCATAGAGACCTGAAAGGGCATCTTACTTTTCAACTGAAAATAAAAATTAGAAAATTTATGTACTTCATTCATACTCTAGGTCGTTTACAATGTAACATTGAGTTTCTATTTATCGAGTGCAAATTGGGTATATCGAGTGCAAATTGGGTATGCAAAGCTGAAACCCAAACCTGACACGAATTCTAGCCTAATTATGAATTAGATGGGCCTATAAACTGATGCGGGCAGCGAAAGTCTAGCTAATTATGAATTAATTCCTACATTTTGAACTTGAATGAGATGGGCCCAAAGCGGTCAGGATCCGACCAGAGTTCAATGAATTAGTTCCATTAGGTTCATTGGGTCGATCCGGATGCATTTGGGGCCCACTTGTTTATAACCACGCCAGCCTATAATTATTTGTAATAAACATGTTATTTTTCAGCTATGGGTCCGATTCCCTGGAGGGGATTAGATTAGATTAGATAACTTGACAAGTTCCCATTGTTGCCCACTTGTTTTGGAGGGATTCCATAAAATTCAGGAACCAATAAACATTTTGAGGCTGCAGTTATACTACTTTGCATTGGTCGCTGCAAGCACATACCTTATCACTTTTAAAGGACGGGCTCGGTCTTTGAGCCAATGGGAAGGCAACGACTGCAAGTCCCAACATATCCAGGCCCACTACTAGGCCAACCCAATGGGCATTGATTCAGTTTTTGGCCTAATTTTCTTGGTAAAAGATAATGGTTCAGTTAAAACGCAAGCGATTTCTAATTTAGCCGGATTCAAAAGAATCTGGGATTAGTACAATCATAACTAGGAATTGATATATTTTAAATTGTTTGCGAAATTCACATTTAATTGTAATATCACAATATCTCGATAATGAGAAACCGAATCCTGAAAATGTTTCTGTGAATGTTTGTGGGGCCATATATATATATAATGTATTTGTGATCCTGTTTTTTAATATTCAAACGTCCGATCAACGGTCTGGATCTTGAAACCGACCATTATTACAAGCCATGTGTGGCTGTGTTTTGGTTTTCTTTAGCCATTTAATGAGTGTGTAGAGTTAGGACAGTTGTCCCTTTCCACAACCCACCATTAATGAAAGGAAAGGACCACATCATTTATGCATTTCTCATCCCACAACCTCCTGCCCCAACCATCTCCACTTCTCAACCAATTTATGCCATAAAAAAGAGCCAAAACTGCACCATTGTGATTAGAGATGTCTACGGGCCCCCAATGATTCAGGTGTCCCAAGGACCGGACCCGTTTAGGCCCGGGTAATTACTGTATCCTTACCTAAATAATCATTCACTTGCAATGTAGAATATATAATAATACAATATCAAATAATGTTATCATATTGATATTATTTTATATTGTATTATTTTATATTTGACTGTGGCTTAACCGTCAGTTACAGGAGTTTTTTTGTAAAAACATAAAAAAATAGGGGCTTTCTGAGGTTTCATGAAAGCACATGGGCCAGTTTGTAAAAAAAAAAAAAAAAAAAATCTGACTTGTTTCACTATCCCACATTATGATTGTCTTTGCTCTTGTGATGCTTATTTGGTATTGTACATGTAGGTTTATGTGGATTGAGTACGCTCAAGTCTCTATATCTAGGCGGCAACCACTTCGATGATGATAGTTTTCTAATGTGTATGGGAAATTTTTCCTTACTTGAGGATCTCGATCTATCCGGGAACAATCTTAGTGGCCATTTTGGCAACTCAATATCAGGTATAACGCCATAATATTTCTCCTTCATTTGAATTCACATGTTTTTGTTGCCTATTGGTTACTGCTAATAGGGTTACAACTGGGGTGAGTGAGTTGCGACCTTATTCGTTTTCAATGGAGGTTTTAAAGAAAAAAAAAGGTAAAATATTTATGTTTCACTAAATTGGCCTTTTTGGCCATTAGAATTCAGGATTTTAAACATTGGGTAATTTGTATTTGAAGTCATTATAAGATGAATAAAATTGATACATCTATTAATAGGAACACCTTGGGAAGACCTTTCATCATGTAATGGAATCACACTGGTGATGGGACCTACTTACGATGGGAATCAAAGTGAGATGACATAGCTAGTGGTGAAACCATGGATGGGCCCTCCATCGATAAAGTGGAGCCATCCAAGGATGAAAAGCTAGCATGGTCATTGAACCCACCCATCGATGGATACACGACAACCACGTGCCATGTAAATATGGAAATGAAAAGTGGGGCCACTATCATTGGAACCCACATTGGCCTCACTCATTGATGGATAACAATGCATGGCTCCTTCATATTGATAGAACCCAGGAGTGATGATACTGATCACGATAACCAAGCACGACACTTAAACTGACGAAAATCATCATTGGGCCCACACTTCAATTAAAGTATGGGCACACCAAAATCATGAAATGTATGTCTAGCATTCCTAATGTTAATGTATGACTCATACAAAGGTTTGGGAAGCGATCGAATGTGACTTGATCATATAACTAGGTAGGTAAACTATCTAGTCGATTTAGCTTATTACATGATGCTATAATAGCAAAACTGTCTTTTATCTTTTAATTTGAGGGATATTTTCTTGTAGTTTTTTCTCAATGGTAAATCTCAGTCAAAACGAAAAAGTTGGATGGCCTGCATCAATTTGTAGTTACAATAGAGGTTTTAGTAAAAAAACATAAAACATAGGAGCCTTTTTGAGATTTTATGAAAATAGATAAGCCGTTTTGGAAAAATAAACATAAAATATTTAATGGAGTTTCTTTTCTAAAAAAGAGCAAGTTTTTGAAGTTAAACTAAATCGGACTTTTTGACCATTCAAATTCCGATTTTATTGGAGGAGTTAGACAACAAAATCTGGGTGATTTGGATTTTTACTAATAATATCTTCTCTCTTATTTACTTCCATTTATAGTCTTTATAATAGTAAACCATAATCTTTTGACCCAATAGAGTTTCAAATACATATAGTTAAAAAACTACTATGACAAGACTTTAACAAGAGGGTGAATCATCCATCATCGTTGTTATGAGATCTTAAGGGTTTAAATTTTAACTTCTTACTAAGAAAATTATTTTAGTGTATCATAATATTTTCTGAACTTTTTATTAAATTTAATGTTTCAATAATACTTCTTACTAAGAAAATAAAAGGTTTTTTTTTTAGTTGGAGGGTAATTCTTTTAGAATATCCTAATAAAAAAATTAAAATTTTCCAGTTATAGTTCCCTGCTAATGTTATCCTAAAAAAAAAAACCCGATAATGAATTGATTTGGAACATCTGAACAAAGCTTCAAATCACCCGAATTAAGATCCATATCAACAACAGATTTAATTCTCTTATTTTCGTTGGTAAAAGAATATCCTAGATGTACATAGCTGCATCTAAAAAAATTTGTTTCATGATGTGTCTGATATGGATCAACCAAAACTTTTACATATTGAGCTTGAGCTCCAACAAAACTATTTATATCAGTATGAACCATGTTGTTGCTCAACCATGAGAACTGATCAAACAGGTAAGAATTTAAGAAACGAATTTAAAATCTAAATGTAACTTTTTTTAATTATTATTATATACTTTTAAAAATTAAAAAATCCACATATTTAATTGTTTTAGCTATTGAATTGTTATCTATCATCTTTGATTTCTTAATAAATTTTATGGGATAGTTTTTACTTCTAATATATATGTTTTAATTAAAAAACTATGAATTCTATAATTATCATTTCATGCTAATTTCATGGGCCTGAAGAGACCCAACTTTGCAATTAACAAGATATTAGGACATGCCCTTTGTATTAAATGTGTCGAGAAACAGTAAACCATCTACCTGGCCTTTCATTTTATCATAAGACTAGGCTCAGTTCATGTAGCTATTGGACCACATCATTTGATACGTCCAAACTGAGAAAATGTGCTACTCCCAATAGCACAGCTTGAGTGCTAGTGGAGCCCGTCCAAGTTGCAACAGTAAGTAACCAGTTCTTAACAGTAGTAGATATTCACAATCCTACAAAGTCTACTAACAGAAGGCCCTATGTGGATGTGGTTATTATATCCATGATAGGATCCTCATTTTGACAATTCAAATGTCATGGAAACCCGCCACATTCAAACATGTTTCACATGAAGATTACCATGTGGGTCCATTCTTGAGCGATCGAGACCATTGATTTCGCATGTAATGGAATCACACTAGTGATGGGACCCATTTACGATGGGAATAAAAGTGAGCTGACGTAGCTAGTGGTGAAATCCTGGAGGCTTGGGTATGTTCTACCTGACTGCCTAGGGTTCGAACCTTGGGTACGTTGTGTCTTCTCATGCATGTAGGATCTCTTTCCATTTGTGTGGGCTTTCTTTTTATGGGTGTAGGCTCCTTTCACACGTGAGTAGGCTGTCTTCCCGCATGTATAGGTCTCTCCTGAGTCCCAACACCCTTGGAGGGGTACAAAAAAAGTGTCAAAGAATGAAGTATTAGATCAAGTAGATAATAGAAGCTTCTTATCACATGGTGGTAAAGGGTTGGGTAAGAGGGAAGCATTGGTAAAGAAGGTTGAATATAAAGAAGCCTGTTATTTGATAGACAGGAGCATGGAGTTGATTCATATAATGAAAATGAAGTCAATAAACTAAGCATTTCTTGATGAAACTACATTGAAAGGAGAGACTGCTTAGAGATATTGAGAAGGATTTAAGATTTTCTAATAAGGTAGATATTGTAGCTAGTCGCATAAACGAGAAGCCACTAGAGGTAAAAAGATTGGGTGCTAGGGTTATAATGGTCAAGATTGTATTGGATATTAAGCTTTTAAACATAATTAATGCATATGCACCTCATTGAAAATTAAACCTCATTGAAAATTAAGTGTGAAAGTTGCATCACGAAGGACATAAGTATAGTAACCAGATGAGAGTTTAGTTATCATGTAAGGAAGGCAAGCGATGGACGTCATAAAGTTTATGGCAGATATTGCTTTAGCAAATGAACAACAATAAAGAAACTCTCCTCAACTTGGTTGCAGGGTTCGATCTTGAATTAGCTAATACATATTTCACGAAGAAAGATAAACAAACACCTTTTGGCCTTAAAGAGTGAACCGTACAAAGCATATCCAGATTGCATTTTAATCAGGCATGGTGAATGACCCATTTATAAGATTTGAATTTAGATGAACAATGGAACTAAGATTTGAATTCAAATGGACAATCGAATTGAACTGCAAGCCGGTAGCCAAATTTCAGGGCTTAATTTACTTTTCAAAGGAAAATAAAAATTAGAAAATCTGCATACTTCATATATGCTCTACACCGTATACAATGTTATCCTCAAAATGATACTTCCACCACCATTGCCATGGATTCAAATCATAAACCGATAATGAAATGATTTGGAACATTTGATAAAAGTACAAAGTATTTTTTAAAAAACTCTTGCGACTTGTATCACCATCTCATTTTATGATTGTCTTTGATCTTGTGATGCTCATTTCATATTGTAAGTAGGTTTATGTGGATTGAGTGCTCTGACAACTCTATATCTAAATGACAACTACCTCAACAGTCTTCCGATCTGTATGAGAAACTTTTCCTTACTTGAGAATCTCGATCTGTTTCAGAACAATCTTAGCAGCCTTTTAGGCAACTCAATACTAGGGTATAAGCCCATAACATTTCTCTTTAATTTGAGTTCACAATGAGGTAATTGCAATGAGGTACTTTGCAATTAACAAGATATTAGGGCATGCCCTCTATATTAATTGCGTCGAGTAACGACAAACCATCTACCTGGCCTTTCATTTTACTATAAGACTAGGCTCAGTTCATGTTGCTATTGGGCCACATCATTTGAAACGTCCAACTGAGAAAATTTGCTGTGCCCAATAGCACAACTTGAGTACTAGTGGAGCCTGTCCAAGTTGCAACCGTAAGTAACCAGTTCTTTATCGGTAGTAAATTTTCACAATCCTACTGAGTCTACCCATGCCCATCATAGGGTCCAACGTAGTTGTGGTTATTATATCCATGATAAGATCCTCAAATGTCATGAAAACCTGCCACATTCAAACATGTTTCACATGAAGATTACCATGTGGGTCCATTCTTGAGTGATCGAGACCATTGATTTAGTATCACATCATTATCAATTTACTTTGCGCTAAAATCTCCATCATTGATTTATAGTTATTAAGACCGCGTGTCTGATGTCACTGAATTAAATTGCAAAAGTTCTCAGGTCAAGGATAATTCAAGGATGTGGCCCTATCAGAATTTATGGGCCACCATTTGAATGGTAAAGCCCACTTCAAGTTGATATATATTCATTTAGGATTGTATCATTATCAGTTCTCTGTGCGGAAAAATCTCCATCATTGATTTATAGGTTATTCAGACCATGTGTCTGCTGTCACGGAATTATATTGCAAAAGTTCCCATGTCGAGGATATTTCTAGGATGTTGCATTATTTGAAATTATAGACCACCACTTGAATGATAGGGCCCACTTCAACTTGATAAACACAATTTGTTCTTACGATGTCACAGGACTGAAGCGATTGAAGATTCTGGATCTCGGGTCGAATCACTTGAAGGATGATGGCATTTCTCCTTGGATATATAACTTGACATCATTGACTTATTTATATTTGGAAAACAACACAATGAAAGGCTCGGACAACATGAGAGGTACCGTGCCTTTTCTTTTTCTTTTTAAATTTTTTTTTTCAAAAAAACATGCTTAAACAATCCAATTACACAAACAACAAAAACTAAAGCAGCCAGCCGCTCTAGTCTAAAGTTTTCATTGATTTTTTTTTCTTTGAAAAATTTGTAAAAAACTTTCAAAATTTCTAAACATATCAAAATTGTTGAATATATTCATATACTCATGTGAAAAGTGAGTTTTTGACAAACATGGTAATGTGTTTCATATATATAATATTTGCATATGAATCCTCCACACATGGAACTAATTTTCTAAATTTTTTTGGGCTGCAGTTCACAATCCAAATTGTTTTATACTCTCACAGAAATAATAAATCTCAGGATGTGAAGTTTCATATCTTTGACCATCATGAATTTTGAGAAACATATGAAGAATACAAAAATATCTACATTCCACTTTTCATAATGTAATGGAATCATAGTGGTGATGGGACCTACTAACTATGGGAATAAAAGTGTGGTGACAGTGGTGAAACCATGGAGGGGCCCTCCACCGATAAAGTGGGGCCACCCAAGGATGAAAAGTATGGTGATTGCAACCAACCATCAATTGATTCATGATCAGCCGTGTGCCAAGCCTTTGAGGATTTATTAGCGGGTTCCTGGTAAATATGGTAATGAAAAGTGAGGCCACTATTAATAGAACCCACATTGGCCTCATGCATTGACGGATAACAATGTGTCATGCACATAAATTCATCGGCCCCCTTTGTGCCCAAATTGCCAAATGCAGTGGCTCCTTGATATGTGGCATGCACACTTAACTGATGAAAATCATCATTGGGCCCACACTTCAATTAAAGTATGGGCATACCAAAATCATGAAATGTATGTCTAGCATTCCTAATTTATGTATGAATCATACAAAGGTTCGGCAAGCTATTCCAATGTGACTCGATCGCATAGCTGAGGTGGATAAACCATCTAGTCGATTTAGCTTATTATACATGATGATATGATAGGCATAACTGTCTTTTAACTTTTTAATTTGAGGGATATCTTCTTTTTAGTTTTTCTCGAGGCAAAATCAGTCAAAACAAACAAAGTTGGATGGTCTGCGACTCTTTCTGGCTAGTCAAGAGAGGTTTTAAGAAAACAATAAAATATAAGAGCATTTTTTAGAGTTCATGAAAATAGAGAAGCCTTTCTGTAAAAGAAAAATCTTTATTATGAAGTCTTACTACATATCAATAATACATTTATAAAACTGAAAATATATTTTTTTATTTGAATTGTTTTCTACCTAATAATATCTTAAAGACATTCTAAATGTGCTTTTATTTTTTTATTCATTATCATATCACAACCTTGTGTATTCATTATCACATTTTTATTTTGTTTATTGAAAATGGTAGATTATTTGAAAAACTTAAAAAAGACACAATCATAGATTATCACATTTTTATGGGACATTCCAATGTACTTGAGGACGTTTATTATGAACAATTAGGATTTCTATATTATATGGCCCCAGCCTTAACTTATTTTGTACACAAAAACAAACAAAATTTGCAATTGAGCCGGCTTCAAACCTTTAAAAATCTAATAACAGTACTTGTTAATCTTCATAACCATGTCCCCCACCAAGGAGGTTTATGAAAATTCTCAACTAGTAAACTTATAACAAATCAATGATATGGCTAACTGCTGTTAAATCCAGACCGAGCTTATTTACCATTAAATCAATGGTTAAGATAATATGATGAGAATGAAATCTTGCCTGGCCTTTTTCCCTAATGAAAATTGAATTGTAATTTTTTTTTTTTTTTTTACTTTCAGAGGAAAAAATTGATTTATGAACTTTTTTTTTTTTTTTTTGGGGCGCAGGCTTTGTATCGGGCCTCCCTTTACTTGTATTAGTAAAATGATATGAGTCAGTTTTGAAGTACAGATAATGGCCCTAAAGTTCAAGGGTAGTGGGACATGGGCCCATGACCTTGACATTGGCCCATGACCTTGACTTGTAATATAATAAGATATTAGAGACCAGAGAATGCGCAAGTAGGATCCAAAGTCATT
Source organism: Camphora micrantha (assembly GCA_003546025.1). Classification (NCBI taxonomy): domain Eukaryota; kingdom Viridiplantae; phylum Streptophyta; class Magnoliopsida; order Laurales; family Lauraceae; genus Camphora; species Camphora micrantha. The sequence continues at coordinate 54,808,730 of QPKB01000001.1, forward strand.
TTATCAACACCAGAATATGATTGGATAAACTTTAATAGAAAATTCCCCAAAATTGGAAATGACATGAAGATCCTAGCCAGCATTTTGAGGACCCCTCAATTTTTGTAATTCATCATTAACCATCTATCTAATTATCCAAAGAAACAATAAAAAACCAAAAAGGATATTATTTTATTTCATTTGATAGTATTATCATTTTTATAAATATTTTTTAGTTTCACTTTCACTTTCAACACCAGATAAAGGAGCAGAATGACTCGGATCGGTTGTCAGCTACTAAAAAAAGCCACACTTTTTAATTTCTTCTTAGGGTGTAACTATTTAAGATAGATTTTTTCCTTTTCTACTTTTTTTTCCTTTTTAAATCATTCAACTACAAACAAAAGACACTTGACACGAAACTTCACCAACAGAAAACCCACCAAGTGTCATATGTGTAGAGAACATGTAGTTGCTCAGCTGGTTGGCAACCATGTTTCTACGTAGCTGCCTAAGGTCCGAACCCTGGGTATGTCGTTTCTTCCCGTGTGCAAGCTCATTTCCCACTTGTATGGGCTTTTTCCCTGTGAGGGTGGGCTGCTTTCCCAGGTGAGTAGGCTGTCTTCTCGCCTGCTCTCGGGTCCCAGCACCCTTGGAGGGGTACCAAAAAAGAAAGTGTCAAACGAGGAAGTATTAAATCAAGCAATTCTTAGAAGCTTCTTATCACATCGTGGTAAAGGGTGGGTAAAAGGGAAGCATGGGTAAAGAAGGTTGGATATAAAGAAGACCGTTCTTTGATAGACAGGAGTATGAAATTGATTGATATAATGAAAATGAAGTGAATAAACTAAACATTTCTTAATGAAACTACACTGAAAGGAGAGAGAGGCTGCTTAGAGACATTGGGAAGGATTAAGATTTTCTAATAAGGTAGTTATTGTAGTTAGTCACATAAAAGAGAAGATACTGGAGGTAAAAAGATTGAATGCTAGGGTTATAACTTATAACGGTCAAGATTGTATTGGATATTAAGCTTTTAAATATAATTAACGCATATGCACCTCATTGAGGATTAAGTGTGAAAGTTGCATCATGAAGGAAAAACAAATAGTAACTAGATGAGACTTTAGTTGTCATGTAAGGAAGGCAAGCGATGGATATCGTAAAGTTCATCGCAGATATTACTTTAGCAAAGGAACAACAATAAAGAAATTATCATCAACTTTGTTGCAGGCTTTGATCTTGCATTAGCTAATATATATACATTTCACGAAGAAAGATAAACAAACACCTTTTGGCCTTTAAGAGTGAACCTTACAGAGCAAATCCAGATTCTTAATTAGGCATGGTGAATGACCCATCTGTAAGATTTGAATTTAGATGAACAATGGAATTAAGATTTGAATATAAATGGACAATGGAATTGAAATGCAGGTCGGGTAGCCAAATTCTAGGGCTTAGTTTACTTTTCAAAGGAAAATAAAAATTAGAAACTTTGCACACTTCATATATGCTCTACACCGTATACAGTGTAATCCTCAAAATGATACTTCCACCATTGCCATGGATTCAAATCATAAACCGATAATGAACTGATCTGGAACATTCGATAAAAGTACAAAGTATTTTTTAAAAAATTCTTGCAACTTGTATCACCATCTAATATTATGATTGTCTTTGCTCTTGTGATGCTTATTTGATATTTGTATGTAGGTTTATGTGGATTGAGTGCTCTGACAACTCTACATCTATATGACAACTACCTCAGCAGTCTTCCGATCTGTATGGGAAATTTCTCCTTACTTGAGGATCTCGATGTGTCCACAAACAATCTTAGCAGCCTTTTCGTTAACTCAATACCAGGTATAAAGCCCATAACATTTCTCTTTAATTTGAGTTCACAATGAGGTACTTTGCAATTAAGAAGATATTAGGGCATGCCCTTTGTATTAAATGCATCGAGTAACAGCAAACCATCTACTTGGCCTTTCATTTTATCATAAGACTAGGCTCAGTTCATGTAGCTATTGGGCCACATCATTTGATAGGTCCAAATTGAGAAAATGTGCTGCACCCAATAACACAGCTTGAGTGCCGGTGGAGCCCGTCCAAGTTGCAACAGTAAGTAACAAGTTGTTAACACTAGATATTCACAATCCTACAAAGTCTACTAACAAAAGGCCCAACGTGGATGGCTATTATATCCATGATAGGATCCTCATTTTGACAATTCAAATTTCATGGAAACCTGCCACATTCAAACATGTTTCACATGAAGATTACCATGTGGGTCCATTCTTGAGCGATCGAGACCATTGATTTAGGATTGCATCATTATCATTTCGCTATGCGGCAAAATCTCCATCATTGATTTATAGTTATTAAGACCGTGTGTCTGCTATCACTGAATTAAATCGCAAAAGTTCCCAAGTCAAGGATAATTCAAGGATGTGGCCCTATCAGAATTTATGGACCTCCATTTGCATGGTACAACCCACTTCAAGTTGATAAACATGATTTGTTTTTATGATGTCACAGGACTGAAGCAATTGCAGGAACTGTATCTCGAGTCAAATCAATTGACGGATGAAGACATTTCTCCTTGGATATCTAACTTGACTTCACTGATTGTGCTATACTTGGGAAGCAACAAATTCAAAGGCTCCGACGCCATGAGAGGTAACATGCCTTTTATTTTTTCATAAAAACAGGTCTAAACAATCCAATTACGCAAGCATCGAAACAACTAAGAGTCTACAGCAGGCCCTATTTGGGAAATTAAATGATCTTCCCACAAAAGTCCATCTTGGGTAAAAATAACTTTTACTCTTATTTACAAGGGAAAAAAAGACTTTTACGCTTGTACACTTTTCGTAGCAATGGGTTTTATATTAAACATTATAACAATGAAGGATTAATAGAAAAATAACTACATGCCCTTCACCCCAGTTATAATAGTCTTAAGAATTTGGCAGCATCAACCAGATTTTTAATTTTGGTCCTTCACTCTTCAACTTTTCAATAACCTTTATTTAGAAGCTCCTTTAGTCATTAGTACAAATTTATAGAAATTCAACTTAGAGGTAGACAAAATTGTTTTTTAGTTTAGAGGAAAGAGGCTCTCATCTAGCGGTATGGAAGGGATGGAGAGTGAATGGTGAAAGATTGAAGATCTACAAAGAATCGCAATATCCTTTTAAGATTTAACTTCCTAGGATAAAGGGAGAGACTGTTCTCCTATGAGCGGACTACATGTGATGTCCATCTCTATGCAGCCCACTTAGGCCCACCTTCGAGCAAGGCAGCCTCTTTGATGCTTAGACTCCTTGAACCTTCACTTACAATTGAACTGAATTTCAAAAAAAATCTACGGTTAATACAACATTAAATTTTAATGCTATTACATCAAGGGCGGGAATAATCCAGTGGAGCTAATTTTTTTGGGTACTCTTATCTAAGGAGATCTTTCCATCTGCCCTTCTCCTACTATACCACATGTATCAAAGTGGTCCCAACCAGCTCATTACATATAGGGGTTATTTGTATGCAACCATTTACATATGTAGTACTTATATATACACAGTTCTTTTTCACGCTCATTTACATATCACGTCCATAAATGAGGTGTATTTGGCAACTACAAATATCTGGCACATAATTGGATATATATAATATGTATTTGGCAACTACTAGAATAATTGCCTTACCCATTTGTTGTCTTCAGTTAGAGGGTTGGCCATGGCCATGGCCATGATAGTGTCCATGAGCACTGGAAAGAGCATTGACAGAGGATCGGTCACCACAAGGAATAGTACAAGTAAAATGTAATATTTGTTAAGTTGATTTACATTACTTAAAAAAAAAAAAAAAGACGAAGACAACTGAGTTCATCTGATTCCTAATACTTATGATGAGCAACTCATACAGAAACAGATCGGATCATAAGAGAGTCAGAAATGCTGATCAAGTTTTCGTTATCAACTATAGTAGATATCACGGTGAAGAATTCGTGGAATGAGATGAAGAAATCGCTTCGGAAGTATTTAGACCGACTAATTATTTTGGGTTAAGTACTCTTTTGCAGAGTAGAGTTAAAAAATTCAAATTTAAGGCTAATTACTTCTTTTCCACTTAATAAAACTGGAATTGATGATCAGAGTACCAAAACTTGACATGCAACCATATTGTGGAGTCAAGATTCTATTAAAGCATGCTCCCAAGCACAAATAGAAGACATCAAATGAGCATGTGGTCATCTAAATCATGATGAACCATCAAATCAAAGAAGAGATAAACATATCCAAGCATATATATATATATATATATAGGGTGATTCTAAATGCACCCCATTATGTGCCGTACACACCCACATACACACCCACATCCCCTTTGTGTGAACAGTGGTGTGTACAGCATTACACACCAGGGGTGGGTGCATTTAGAATCTCCCATATATATATATATATATATATATATATATACTTGCCTTTTGATTGAAAATGCCCAAATCCACAAATCCCAGCTCAATAGCCCAACAAATCAAACCAAGAAAATTAGCAAAATAAAATTAAATTAAAATACAAAACTAAAAGAATGGGAACCTCTAACCTATCTTATCGCAACATAAACCTAGGGAAAGAAGAGCTTACCAAACACTGAAGGGAATGGAGGGAATGCTTGCAAATTGGAGATGGCTGAGCTCGCATGGTCCACGCCAAGATTGTGATGGCCATGATCGATGGTGACTGTCGGAGGTGGGACTACCTTTTCAGTCCATTTCCAGCAAGGTGGGTGAGATCATGGGGCCCACTAGGAGGTGGCCCACTTCATCGGTAGTGATGGGGGGTCTTGGTGGTCCACTATCAAAGAAATCAAAAGAAAGGAAAAAGAATGAAACAGAGAGAGAGAGAGAGAGAGAGAGAGAGAGAGAGAGTGAAATGGTAGGCAGTGGGAGAAGTGAGAGAGAGAGAGAGAGAGGGAGAGAGAATGGGTGGGTGCTTAGTCATGTTAAAAGGGAGAAAGAAAAGGGCAAATGGGGAAAAACAGAGGGAGAGAGAAACAGGGAAATAGAGAGAGATGGGCTGGGTTTCAGTGGTGGCCAGCTGTGGTGCTGGCGGTGGTCGCCGTCGGTGACGGCGTGGTGCTCCGGAACTGTGGGGCAGCACGGCTGGGTGAGGTATTGATGAGTGAGAGAGGTGAGAGAGTGGAGAAGAGAGGGGAGCTCGGTCATGGTGATGATCGGCGGCTGCGTCGTCCGGTGAAGGTGAGGCATTGAGAGAGGGAGAGAGAACGAGAGAGAGAAGTGAGGGAGGGGGCTGCTCTGGAGGCGGTTCCATCGTGACCTAAAAAGGCGGATGGGCGGTGGGGGTTTCCATCGTGACCTAAAACGAGGGGTTGGGGATATGATATTGATAGGATAAAGGTGGGGATGGGGGTATTTTGGAAATTGATACAATGGGCTAGAGTGGGTTTGGGTTTGGGTTTGGGTTTGGGTTTGGGTCGGGTCGGGTCGGGTTTTGGTCGCATTCGAGAAATCGGATCAAAATGCAACATACAGTCAAAGTTCGAGAAATTATGTAATCTACTTGATAGTGTCAAAATCTCAAAAAACAAAAAATATTAAAAAGCCCTTGAAACTTTTCGGAAATAGCGACATACACACCCCTATTGTATCCAAGCGGGTTCTGATCTTAACCCAACTTCATACACACGATCCTAATAATTAATCGGGCATATTTGGCTTATAAACGAGCTTAATAAACTAAAAGTATAATTAACTAGACTAATTACAACATTGGAATTCCAGGACCTTACACTCTCACTTGATTAGATAAACTTTGTAACAACACCACACTATCTCTATGAGCCCCTTTGATGCTTACACTCATTGAACCTTCACTTGCCGTTGAATTGAATTTTAACAAACATCTATGATTACACTTGTTGGATATCTAACTTGACTTCATTGGCTGAACTATACTTGGGAAGCAACACATTGAAAGGCTCCGACAACATGAGAGGTACCATGTTTTTTATTTTTCAGAAAAACACGCCAAAACAATCCAATTACAAAAACAACAAAACAACTTGAGTCTACAGTAGGTCCTCTCTTAGCTAGATGGTTCTACAAGCCAAATGATCCTCCCACAAAAGTTCATCTTGGGCTAAAATAACTTTTACTCTTGTCCGCTTTTCATAGTAATGGTTTTTTTTTTTTTTTAAACATTCTAACAATGAAGGATTAATAGAAAAATACCTTTAGCCTAGTTATAACAGTCTTAAGAAGTTGGCGGGATCCACCAGAATTTTCATTTTGGCCTTCACTCTTCAACTTTTCAATAACCATTATTTAAAAGCTCCTTTAATGCAAATTTATGGAAATTCTATTAGATGTAGGCAAAATTAATTTAGAATTTAGAGGAAAGAGGCTCTCATCTAGTGGTACGGAAGGGATGGAGAGTGAATGGTGAAATATTGAAAATATACACAGAATTGTAATATTTCTTAAGATTTAACCTACTAGAATAAAAGGGGAGAATGTTCTCACACGAGCATATTACATGTGCAGTCCATCTCTATGGGGCCCATTTATGCCCACCTTCGAGCAAGGCAACCCTTTTGATACTTACACTCATTAAACTCACACTCACCATTGGATTGAATAAAAAAATAATCTACGGTTAATATGTCATTAAATATCAATAATATTAAATCAAGGGCTAGGATAATCCGGTGGAGTTGATTTTTATTTTTGCTCCTGTTGTCCAAAGAGATCTTTACTTCTGCCCTTCTCCTACTAAACGTACATGTATCAATGTGGTCCCAACCGGCTTACTACATATGGGAAAACATTGTTTGGATAAAGGGTGGCCGATCATGTTCCTTCCTTTTTTCTAAATATATGTATTAATAATCTTTTATTAAATAAAATGAAGAAGACCCAATAGTATATAATATGGTCCTTGTTGTCATTAAAGTAGCAAATCAAAAGTACGACAGGCAATCATTTGTTATCTAAGTGTCAAGTTGTTGTGGTAACTTATACATACATCCTGTGATGAGCTTAAAACAAATTAGACAAAACTAGCACATTTAGGGGTCATTTGTATGCAACTATTTACATATGTAATATTTATGCATACATATTTTTTTTAAACTCATTTACATATCACATCCTGGGATGCAAGCAAAAGCAAAGTTAAAGGTGTGTTAATAATGGGGACATTTTCAACTCTAACTTTTACACCTTGCACTTTGCTTTTAAACGCATTGAGTTGCATACTCAAATTCTATCAACTGATTGTAATTCGTTTGGAGTCCTAAGGGGCCCATAGCTATAATATTCACCATTCATTTTCTTATTGAACCGATAAACTCCAGCACCTACGTACTGTGCATTGCACATAAGTGTTGTTTGTTATGAATGACCGGTACAACTCATGGGGATCCGGCCTTTGGTGACTATCTTGATGCATGCTTCCAAGCACGTGCCCATGAAAAGATTTTCCCTCATTTACATATATAAATGATGCACACAAGTTAGGATAAATGAGACTCCATGAGAGCACCTGCACACCTAAGGAGAGGACACCCACACATAGGAAAGAGCTTTACACGAGAGAATAACTAGGGATCCATCCCAGCTATACGAAAGACTGTGTGATAGATAAATGATAAGTATCAACTGGGGATACTGCTTTTTCTTGATAAATGACATCTTATTAGAATTGTGACTCTTTCACATAGTTTAAGGATAGTGGGACATTGCTTTTTCTTGTAATAAATGATAAGTACCAACTGGGGCCGGGTCATCACACCATGGACTCCATATGTAATGGATAAGCAATGATAGCTAGCTATTTTTATTTTAAAGAACAAAATAAAACGACACAAAGCATAATTCCTATTATTTATTTATTTATTTTTGTCTACCCATATTCCTTTCATTGTTAAGGGTGGCCATTTGCTAAATTTTTATGTAGGCAGTAACTAGAGTAAATTTAAAAGCGTGGAGTGAGGGACTTAAGGTGGAGAGGTAGATGGTGTTAGGAAATTAGTTAGGACAAATCACGCACAATCAATAACAAGCACACAAACACAAGATTTACATGGTTTGACAATTGCCTACGTCCACGGGGATATGAGCGTTTCGCTCAATTTCACTATGCAGGAAATTGGGCAACCTGTTACAAGGATTCAGTTCCTCTAACACTTAGCCCACTCTCTCCCCCAATAGGTCTCAATCTTGCTCTCACAGCCTCTCCCCTTACAATGCTCTTTTGTTTCCCTTGCTTGCTTTCTCTCTATTTCTTACAAAGAATAATCCTAGAGAGTATATATAAAAAACTAGCCCTAATAGACGTGGGCCCCAAGTAAACCACTCATCAAGGCCCAATGGACCTTTTAAGCTAAATCCAACAATCTCCACCTTGATGAAAAATGTCCGACCTTTTAAAAATTGTTGTGCTGTTTTTATAAGACTCGTACCGTGTGGGAAATCCCTCCCACCATATGAGCAGCTCACCGAAGATGAGGTGCACCTTCAATCTCCAACAAGAGGAGAGATTGAGCAAGTGCAGGCAATGCCTAAACTTCTCCATAATGACTGGCTTGGTGAGCATATCAGTTGCATTCTCATCTATGTGAATCTTCTCAATGGAGATCTCACATATAGCAACCCAATCTCGAATCCTGTGGTACATAACAGCAATGCGCTTTGTCCTGGCATAATATACCTAATTCTTCGCCAAACATATGGCGCTTTGACTGTCGCAGTGTATCAAGATTAATTCTTGGTTAATCCCGATTTCATTCACCAAACCTCTCAACCAGATTGCTTTCTTAGAAGCCTCTGTAAGTGCCATGTATTCTAGCTTTATAGTGGATAATGCTGTTGTAGACTAAAGCACCAATCTCCAGCTTATCAGTCTACTCACTAGTGTATAAACATAGCCTGTGGTGGATCTTCTTTTATCTAGATCCCCTGCAAAATCAGAATCTACATACCCCACTACACTTTCTAACCCATGTTTTCTTTCAAACAGTATTCCCAAGTTTTTGGTGCCTTTCAAGTATCTCAGAATCCACTTTTTGACTTAATCGGGGATGGTCCCCACATATTTGAGTGAATATAATTCAGAATGCCTTTACTTCTACAATCATTGCCTATGATTTTGAAAGACACTTTCGTATGCTTGCCATAAACGCAGAACTTGCAAAAATCTAGCTACTGTCTTTTATGAAGTTCTAACATGCCCTTCCCACTCATATGCCCTAGCCGCATATGCCATAACTGAGACTCATCAATGATGTTTCTGTCTTCCGTAGAGACTGCCGCTCCACCTACAATTGTGTTTCCTATCAATTTGTAAAGGTTGTTTCCCACTCTGGTTCCTTTCATTAATATCAGAACTCCTTTACTCACTTTAAGCAAACCATCCTTTGGATTCAAGTGTGCCTAAAGATATCAAATTCTTCTCGAGTGTGGGAACATGTCTCACACCACCCAAGGTTTTAACAACTCCATCTGCCATTTTGATTGTTATGGTTCCAAGTCCAATGGTTTTACATATAGCCTCATTACCCATTAGAACACTACCACCATCACATGACTCATAAGTATCAAACCAGTCACGATTAGAACACATACGATATGAACAACCGGTAACCATACATTAGATATATGGTTACCTTGCGAGACCGATAGGAGTTCCAATTCCCTTTTTGAGGCAATGCTGGCGGAGTCGATGCTTTCTGATTTGTCCACACTTTGTTCTTCCCATCTTTGCTCACCTTTAATGCCGGCAATCTTTCTGCTTCTAGTGCCCTTTCTTTCCGCAATGAAAGTATTCTGAATCTTTCTTACTTTTGGACTTTGATTTGGAGTTGTTTCTTCTTGACCTACCTCTGCCCTGGGACTTGCCACGGTTATGTGAGCCTTCCTTTACTGGGAGCCCCTTTGCATGTGAATCACCTTTGCTAGGCTTTCTTCTGACAGCATTGGAGATGATATCTTAAGTAACATCGTCAAAATTGAGTGTCTCCTTTCCATATAGCAGGGTAATCACAAAATGCTCATATAGGTCAAAGAGATATGGGTCAGAGAGAATTCAACAATAGCAGGGACTTATCTTTATCATCCAATTTCACGTCGAGCCTCAACAAGTCACTTATTATCCTATTGAAAGTGTTCATGTGTTCCATCAGATCACATCCTTCCTCCATCTTCAACTCATACAACTATTTCTCCAGATGTAGCTTGTTTGTCATATTCTTCCCCATGTATAGCTTCTCGAGCTATTCTCATAGGTCTTTTGCAGATTCATCGTCCATGACATTGAACATAACTTCGTCAGAGAGGTACTGCTCAATAGAGCTTATTGCTCTTTCATCGATATCTGCACACTCATCAGCTTCTATCTTTTCAGGCTTATTTTCCTTGCCAAGCAATGCTACTTTGATTCCTTGTTGAACCAAAATATTCCTCATTCTCCTTTGCCAGAAGCCAAAATTAATTTTGCCATCGAATTTCTGAATTTCAAATTTGATACCTGCTGCTGTAGCCATGGTTGCCATTGTGTCTGAAATTTTCCCCTCTTTCAGCCCTTCAAACTATCAATCTACTCTATTAACTTTGTAGATCTTGTCGACGTGAGTCTGTAGGAAGAAACAGAGCGCAAATCGGAGTACAGATGGCCCCAAAAACTGAGATTGAAATCTTACCGTTGATCTGGTCCAACTGCTGTTTGACTGTACTGCTGACGTCAGCCCTGGCTGACTGCTGGTTAATGCTAAACTGGGCTTCCTACTGTGGACGGGGCATAACTGAACCGAACTCGACCCTGGCTTGGAAACTGACCTAATTGGGTCTTGTCTTCGATTTGGTTCTGTCACAGAGCCTGGTTCTACAACAGATGCCGGGATGCAGCGTCTTGCTGCTTCTGTTCTACTTCTTCAGCGTCGGTGAATGGCCAGAGATATGCGGTTGCGCCGGCTTGTTTCCGGTGACTTGAGGCCTGGCGACATGCTACGCACAAAATCAGCGGCGATCTGCATGGCCCACCTTCTGTAGAAAAGGAGTCAAATTGCTGCTTAGCAACGATTACAGGGATGAAACGGGTGGCAATCCTCTTTTCTGGTTCCGGCGACGATGAACGGCTGGAATCCGGCAACCTCGAGGGTGCTGGAGCGAATCCCCATTTTCTCCCCGGTTTTGCAAAGGAAAACTAATCAGATCCTCTTCTTCGATTTGGTTCTGTAACAGAACCTGGTTTTGCAACAGAGGACTGGCAGCTTGCTGCGAGTCCAAGTCCAAACCGAGAACCCTCTGTTCTTTCCACTGCAACCGGTAATGATGAGACAATCTTCACCCTCTTAAGCTACCACTTATCCCAAAATCAATTGGTGATGGGAAATGACATAACAATGGTTTTAAGGTGAGGGCGAGGGCTCGACCACAATTATGACCGCTCAGGAGCGAGTATCGACGCCTGCTGTGCAACTCACAAAATGCGTGTCCCGTGACTCGAACACCCTACCTACCAGGCTCTAGTACCAATTGTTAGGAAATTAGCTACGGCAAATCACGTACAATCAATCACAAGAACACAAACACGGGATTTAAGTGGTTCGGCAATTGCCTACGTCCACGAGGCTATGAGTGTTCCGCTCGATTTCTATGCAAGGCAACTAGTTACAAGGATTCAGTTCCTCTAACACTTAGCCTACTCTCTCCCCCAATAGGTCTCAATATTGCTCTCACAGCCTCTCCCCTTACAATGCTCTCTTATTTTCCTTGCTTGCTTTCTTTCTGTTTCTTACAAAGAATAACCTTAGAGAGTATATATATAAAGAACTAGCCCTAATAGACTTGGACCCCAGGTAAACCACTCATCAAGGCCCAATGCACGTTTTGAGCCAAATCCAATAGATGGGGCTCTCAATCTTCTAGGATTTGGTTTACTAAGGTGATGTTAGGTATGAGATCATTGATATATGCTTGGAAAAAGACTTGATCTTTTTTGTGTCTTTATTTCAAATTTTTGTTATACATTTATTTTTTCTCAGTTATTTATTGATGATTTACTTGGATGTTTGTTGGCGATGGTATTGTTGATAGATTTGTATTTCAGTACAATAGTTCGTAGAATAATACGTATGTAGCCTTAGTTATATTAAAAATTTGTTCTATTATTACTACTTACTTTTATGTAGTATTTTACTTTCGTTCAATAGCATTAATTAACCTTTTTGTAAATATCAAGTTCATCCACCCACGAACACAATATACTTTAGGAAACTCCACCCAGCATCAAATGAGGAAGTGTAAAGGGGCAGGTAAGAGGCAAGCATGGGTAAAGAAGGCTCAATATAAAGAAACCATCACTTTGACAGATAAGAGCATGAGTTGATTGAAATAACATCAAAATGAGGAGAGAGAATGAACTATGTCTTTAGAAACCAAGTTGAAAGGAGACACTGCCTAGAGACCTGGGCAAGGATATTTAAGCTATGTATAAATGAAAGCATAAATCCTAATGACGTAGGTATTATAGTTGTGCATCATGTAGAGAAACTAGAGTAATTAGAGGAGACTTGTGGTCACGTAGGAAGGTGGGAGATGGATATAATAGAGTTCGTGGAGGATATTGTCTTGGCAAAAGAACAACATTTTTTTTTTTTTTTTTTTTGCTTCAAGGTAAATTGAATTAAAAGCAAAAGATAACATGGGCTGGGAGAAATATCATTGAAGAGCTATCCTCGTCTTTATTGTAAGCTTTGATCTTGCATTAGCTAATAAATATTTAGGAAATCCTTGTGTCCTTTAAGAGCGAACCATAGAGGGCACTTACAAATTTCTTTTAATTAGGCATGGACAACGATCCATCTGTCTGCGTGGGTTGTAAGTGGTCTTTGGAGAGAACCTAACATGGCATAAAACGCGGCATATGCTCTTTTTATTATGTGTATTATTGTTAAAAGTAAAATACTCAATAAAAAATTGAAAAGGAGGTAAAATAAATAAATAAATGTAAAGGTTGACACGTAAAGCAGAAACTGCAATAAGAGAAAGGTGAAGTGGCAAGACATGAATTCTGATTTGAATTTGAATGTACAGTGGAATTGAATTGCAAGTTGTATTAATTATTAATTATGTTGCAAACAGAGATACTTAGCGAGTCCATGGTAAAAGGGAATAGTATTTATGCATGTTGCTTGGTACAAGTGATGAAGATACGTATAAAGTAGATAAGATTGTTCCCAAGAGAAGAAAAGTAAAAACAATTTGAAATGTCAAATATAAAGACTTCATAACATTTAGGGCATGTTTGCGTATCCCATTTCCATGGAAAAGAGGTAGTTTTCTACAAAAACCCCTCTTTTCAAGCGTTTGGGGCGGTAATTTTCCCTAGAATTATTTTTTTACCATGTCAGCTTTTTCATTCCTGACCCTTGAAATAGACTTGGGAAGTCTATTTCCTCAAAAAATTGACCCCTCCTTTATAAACTCCATTTCCAACCCATTTCTAATGCAAAGCCCTAGCGCCCATTATCTCTTCTTCAACGACAGGAGCAAGCAACAACGCTCCAACGACACCCAGCTTCTGCGGGTAACCCTCTCTCTCTCTCTCCACCCTCTTCTTTCTTTGGACACGCTATAGAAATCCTGCAGTCATCGATTAAACCTCTCTGCAACCATCGCCGACGCCATCAGCGCCTCCCCTGCAACCATGGTTACCATGTCCCAGCAGCCACACCTCAACCTCCCCTCTCCTAACACCTCCAGCGGCTCCCCTGCAACCAGCCACCATGACCAGCTCGACCACCCTCTTTCTTCCTCCTCCCCTCCCACCGCCACTCAATCACAAACACCCTTTTCATGAGTCATGTGTACATTTTTTCTAAAGAAAATTGCCGCACCAAACAGTAAATACTAGTTTTCAACAAGAAATATTCGCAGTCGCACCAAACAATATTAACACCAATTTATCGAAGAAAAACTTTTGCACCAAACAAGAAAATATAACTTCCACAGAAAACCTTTTTCGATGTATTTAAAAATCATAGAATTTACTGATGTGGCAATTTCATCTTTCCATGGAAGTTACATGTACACAAACGTGCCCTTATGCTCAGCTTGGAACAAAAGGAAGGGAAATGAGGATTTATAATTTGGCCTATATGACTGAAAGAAACACAAGAAGGGATTTTGACCGTATAAGGTATACTAAAGATGGAAATGAAATGTCCCTGGTCATAAAAGAAGAGATTAAGAAAATAGGATATTTAAAGGACCTACTGAACAAATACACAATTCAAACAAATCGTGACCAAGAATAAAAAATCAAGTAGTGGTCAAAGAAGTATCAAGGGTAAAAGTAAAGGATGCATTAGATTGGATGATGAGAAATAATGCATTAGAACCAAATGATATACCTATAGACTATTGGATCTCACAAGGCAAAATAGGGATTGAGTAACTACTCACGACCTGGAACAAAAAAAGAAAAAAAGAGTGATCAAATATAAAATTGAGAGCAAAAGTTAACGATGCATTACATATTATGGGATTTAGATTATTGGACTATTATAATTTTGAGAAACATTCGACACTTACCTCCGTTGGCCACCTCCCATAGTATTACCCGGTGCATGTGGATATGAGGGTTTGCATGTGCTCATAAGGATTAGTTTTCGGCTGTCCAAAATCGAGTGTCCCTTGGGCTCAGAGCCAACGGCTCCTGAGCTGGGCGGGAGATGTCATGGGTTATCATATTCATAGTTGTACTAGCTATTGTACTATTAAGCTTATAATATATACAATAAAAATAATCGAATAGCACGCACAAAAGGATTCTCATATTCTAAAAAATCAATTTGGTATCATTTCAAGAAGGTCCCCAACAGGAGCTTTTCTCCTTTTTTAGGGCGACTAATGAGAAGTTTTAAAGAGAAGGTATAAGATTTAGGCATGGTCTTTATGATGTATAGAAGGCTTATGTTAGGGTATTGAGTCAATTGCTTTGGGGCACATTTATAAAAGAAGTGTTTGAAGGGCAAGTTACATGTACAATACAAGAACTATATATGCATGCATCTAGGAAAGACAATTACACCATAGCTTTGCCCATTTCTATTCGTCTAAGTTGTGGACAATGTAATACTAAATATCTAAGATGAGTTCCATGGGGATATTGTTGGTAGATAATTTGATACTTATCAGTCAAAATAGAAACATGTAAATAGTGATCATGATGAGGATGATAGGTTTTCATTCTAATTTTTCTCTCTTATTTTTACTTGTACAGGAATTTGCAAATTAAGGAACCTGGAAGAGTTGGATACAGAAGAGAACTCATTTGAATGCAATATACATCCATGTTTTGGTAACATGCATCATCTCAGTTTTCTAAATCTACCTCGTAACCAATTCAAAGGATCCATTCCACCATCCATTTTTGGCAACTTAACAATGCTGGAGTTCATCTCTATAGCACAAAACCAATTTAGTGGTGTGATTTCTTTTTCAGTTTTTGCCAACCTCTCAAAGCTTTCATACGTTGACCTTTCAGAAAACGCACAATTAGAGGTCGAAACTGAGTGCCCGAAGTGGTTTCCAACTTTCCAACTATACCATTTGTTGCTAAACAATTGGATCCTAAACAAACGTAGCAACAATCACATACCATCCTTTATCTCCACCCAACATATGTTGAAAACTTTAAATTTGGGTTATACCTTCCTTCAAGGGACAATTCCTTCATGGTTATTATACAATGCCACAATCGAATACTTGAATCTCAGAGGTAACTCTCTAGAAGGCTCATTTCTTAAGTCTACTGACCACAATAAATCAATGCTCTATGAACTTGACATCTCTGACAATAACATTTTTGGCGAGCTTCCTTCTAACATGGACACCCTTTTTCCCAATCTAGTTCTTCTCAACATGTCCACAAATAAGTTACAAGGTGTTATCCCCTTATCAGTAAGCAAATTGCAAAATTTAATAACATTGGACTTATCGCAAAATAATCTTTCTGGGGAGATGCCACAACTACTAACTAGAAACAACACCTCACTGAAGTTTTTAAAACTATCAAATAATAAATTGCAGGGGGACATTCTTTCGAAATACTCAAACCTGACTGAGTTGGTAGTCTTGCTACTTGATAACAATGAGTTTACTGGAACCATCACATCTATCATTTTGACCAGTCCTTCATTGATTATTCTTGATCTGAGAGAGAACCACCTTTTTGGTTTTATTCCGAGTTGGTTACCATCTCTCCCGAATTTGGCATTACTTCTACTGGGCAGGAACCTCTTTGATGGCTCTATCCCAACAGAACTTTGCCAGTTGCAAAATCTTCATATATTGGATCTCTCATATAATAAAATTTCAGGAACTATACCTTCTTGCCTCGGCAACATTTCTTCTTGGATGAAAGAAATTCCAATTCAAATTGACAAATCACTTGGACCGCAGTTCCAAAATATTATGGATACAGGTAATTACTCGTCAGTTGACATGCCCTATACGAGAATTAAAACTAATTTAACTATAAAGGGTACAATGCTAACTTATGAAGGTATTCCATTTTCCTTGATTACTGGTATTGATCTGTCCATGAATCAATTGATAGATAGTATTCCGTTTCAAATGGGAAATTTGAAAGAGCTTCGCTTCTTAAACTTGTCCCACAATATTCTGTCTGGCCCTTTCCCAGAGTCCTTCAAAAATTTGGAAAATATTGAGAGTTTAGATCTCTCACATAACAAGTTAGTTGGTATGATTCCACCTCAAATAGTTCAACTTCACTCAATTTCCACCTTCAGTGTTGCCTTCAACAATCTATCAGGACCAATCCCATTTGAGAAGCAATTTTCTACATTCAAGGAGAGTAGCTATGCCGACAATCATGATCTTTGCGGAAAACCTTTACAGCGGAATTGCTCATCCAACAATCGATCTCAAACTCAAGATGGCAAAGGAGAAGAAGAAGACAACTCTGGGATCCTAGACCATCCGATGTTTTTCTATTTGTTGGTGACTATTTCATATGCTTTGGGATTTTGGAGTTTCATTGCCCTCATTTGCAATAAGAACCGGCGACAGAAGCTTTTCAGGATTGTGGATAGGTACTATGATTAAGGCTATATAAACCTATTGTTGTAATTAAGAATGTAGTTTTGTTTAGACTTTGAAAGTGTTATTAGTATTATGAATTTGGAACATCAAAATGCATTGCAAAGGAGTTAAATATTAGTATGCAAGATATACCAAAGAGACCCACGTATGCTTAGTATATTTTTATTTTTTATTTTTGGTAAGAAACATATGCTTAGTATTGGCAAGGAGAGTTGTGATCGTTTTTTAACCATAAAACATTTTTAACCACTAGTTCCATGAATTTAAAATGACGGACAAAACAAAAATTTGTGAATGACTAATAATCATTACCTTAAGTTATATGGGTAGAAATAGTAGATGAAAGTCATTTTTGGTAGATGATACTAGTAGTTATCAGAACTAATTCACATGTCATTTCCCATCGTTCAATCTATGGAGATGGATGTTAGCCATTAATGAATTCAAATTTTTAGTGTTATTTCAGAGTTCTAAAGAGCAATAGCGTAGGTGGGGAAAATCTTTCTATTATATAAATTGATGGCTTGCCGAAGAAAAATGTAGTCCAAAGACATAAGTGGAATTAATAAGATTGGATATGAAGAAGTACTGCGTATCTAAGGACTTGGCTCGTGATAGATAGGAATGAAGAAACAAAATTTATATAGCCAAGCCCAATATAGTTGGGACAAGACTATGGTAATGATGAATTTCAAAATTCTAAATATAATGGTTCATAATCATGACGCTTATTTTTTTTAGTAGATAACTTCCAGATCCGGCCTCTTGTTTGTTTGTTTGTTTTTTTTTTTTTTTTTTTAATCTAGTGATTAGCTCCATCCATTAGCACCTTTTCTTTATGAAAGAATTGTAATTAAAACTAGTCTATAAGGAGGTATGTTTTTGTGCAAAACTTGCAAGCAAAACGAAATTCTTTTTTCATTAAAACAATCATAAGTTGGTTTTAAGATATGCAGTAGTGTTGGGCAGGCTCTCATACAGAAGATTGTTAAATTAGTTATTTATAAAAGCTCACTCTAAAAGATGTTAGCCACCTGATTAGAAGGAATGAAATTGAATGAAAAATATGAAAGCAATGAACAATTTGCATTTAATTGTTTTGATTGATCGGATGGCTAGCAGTTTTAAATGCGGCCCCTCTTTTAAAAGTAGAATCTCATAAACCAAAGCCTATTTTCTTTTATTAACGCTATAGTATTTTATTAAATTTCTTCAGCTAACCATTGCTCCTAAAACCTCGAGGCGTTAGTAGAGGCAGCGGAAATACTTTTAAATATTCCCCCCTTGAGTGTAGGAATGTAAATGGGTCCCCGATTCCCCGATTAACCGGAGGTTTCGACCGGTTAAAAACCGGGTCTGGGTCCTTATTTAGGTCCCGATAAGTAAATTGGCTCAGGTCTGGGTCCTTTTTTGAACCCGTGACCTAAATGGGTCCTGGTCCACTTTGGTTCGGACCCGTGGACTCGGGACCTAACATATAACCTAAATTTTCTAAAATCTCTTCTAAAAACTGGGATTTTCAATATCATTATCTACCTTGGCCCGAACCCGTCCCATTTATGGTTCTGGTTCCGATACTGGTTCGATCTTCTAATTAGTGGCTCCGAAATGAGTCCAGGCCCACCTTCTCATTAATGGTTGGTCCACCATGGATCCGAACCGGAATCGTCCCGTTTACAACCCTACTTGAGTGGAGTCCACTCTTAAACACTCCCCCTCAAGTGGAACCCAGAGGGCGCATTTTTGGTGACACAAAATTTTTTTGCGCGCTGAGTCGATCCTCCTGGGACTCGAAGTTGTGATCAGCTGGCTCTAATACCATATTAAATTTTCTTAGCTTAGCATTCATTCGAAAATCTTGAGGCTTTACTAGAGGCAGCATAAATATTTTTCAATACTTCCCCTCAAATGGAGCTCACTCCTTAATAAATATATATGTATATGTATATGTATATGTATATGTATACATGGTAGATGCTCCTATGAGAGATATCTCTCACCTTAAATGAGAGACTAGGTGGGGGGGGGGCTCACATCCATATCCAATGCCAATAACTTAAATGTGGGGGTTCCCACCCTTATCTCTCATATAAGGTGAGAGATACTTTTATACGAACATCTCCCTATATATATATATAAATCTTATTATAACAAGTAAGAAGTTATATAACATTTTCATGGAAAGAAACTGATGAGACCACATCAAAGAGGAGGAAGCGTACAATTGTTTTCTAAAAAAATGTTATCGAATGTGTCTCGTTTTATCAAAATCACAATTTTCTCATCGTCCCTTCTTCAATACACACACCACATGCCGATAATTAGAGGGAAAGGACATATGGTCTGGACTTTTTCCCTTTTCTTTTTTGTACGTAGATGGCACAAAGCCGACTCATGGCGATGTAGAAAATAATTGAATCCAATTTGAATTTACAGGTATGAATCTCATTAAAAAACAAGTTTTTTTTTTTTTTCATTTCCCTCGCTTTTTTACCAGAAAAAAATAGAGGATTTAATCGGAAAAATCCCCTTAGACTTGTCAAAAGCACAAAACTCCATTAACCTCTTGTATAGACCAGTTTGGTCCTCCCTCCAGTTTTTTTTTTTTTTTTTTTTTTTTTTTTTTTTTTTTGTTGTTGGCGTTGAGCAGGGATATCGCAGTTCATTTTAAGTAAATGAGTAGGGATATCCCTGTTCATCGTTCATTGCAACATAAAGAATGTCGAACTCCCTTTTACCATTTGCCTTTTTTGGAATCCGGACGAGTCTCTCTGCAACCCCACTTCCACTTTACAGCCCTATCTAAAATGGGTGCGTGTTACATACGTTGTATGGAGAAGATATGGGGGTTTTGGATTTGGACTTCTCTTCTTGATAGCTACTTCTTCTCTTCTTCAATGAGTCCTCACTTGGAGCAAATGGGGAAAATAATGAAAATGGAAAAGGGTCTTGGGACTTTTTTAAGGTAAAAGTATGGAGAAGATATGGGGGTTTTGGATTTGAACTTCTCTTCTTGATAGCTGCTACTTCTCTTCTTCGATGAGCCCTTGTTAAGAGAAAATGGGGAAAAGAATGAAAATGGGAAAAGGGTTTTGAGACCTTTTTAAGGTAAAAGGAGCAAGGATATCTCTGCTCAGAGAAAAAAAGATCTTTGGGAAACACTCCCTTTGGGTGTCCTATGGTATATACAAGAGGTTGATGGCGGGAAATTATTTGAATTAGAAATGACATTAATTTAGAAATAATAAAGATTTTATAATGTCTTAAAATCTCAATATTAATTTCAATTTATCGGCCAAGACAACTTAGGCCTGTATGGTTTTACTGCCTTCTTTGGGCTGGGTCTTTTCAAGTTCTTTATGAGCCGAACCTCATTTTGTGGTCTTATAGTAAATAGGCCTGGACCTTAGCATCCTCCATGCTTCTTTATAAGGCCTTGCCTCAGCCTAACCCAACATATATAATTAAGCACCAAAAGGCCGTAGTTATAAATTTTCAAATGAGTTAGGTGATGCGGAATTTATTTCAATCCAATAATAACTGTAAGTGCACAACTGTCGTGTTGAGACAATGGAGATTAAAGGTCGAACCCACAAGGAGCACTTTTGAACTTAATTTCATTAAAAATCTGAATTTTTTTTATAAATAATAATTAGAAAGTGATGTTTATGAATCAGAAATTTGCAAAGATTAAAACTAACGTGTAGAAAAATAATAATGATGATAATAGATCAAAACATCAAGAATTCATCAAGTAAGTTAATCGATCAATTTATGCAATCAATTAAACAATTTTGTCTCAAACTAACTCAGATCAGAAACAAATCAATATTTTTAATCCGGATGATTTGTCTATCACGAGAACAAGTTTTTAGATTTAATTAAAAAAAACCAAAACCTCCTTCACCTAGTGTTCATGGGCTTGGCTAAGGAATATCCAGGCTCGTCCCCACTTCTAAACATCCTGTCCAAAACCAGCCCAGGCCCGCATTGGGTTAGAAGGAGCTGGCCCAACCCCGGCGCGCCTTGAAGCATTTAAACCTGAGCCCAGCCCGAGATTAAAATATAATTTAAAAAGAGAGTGAAATTACATTATCCCTTCTGTGGCCCAGTTGGTTTGGTCTTGACGGTGTATATATAAGTATGACTGTTCGAATCCCATACATATATCCTTTTCTATTATTATTTTTCAATCGGGTTGGGCCGGGCTTTGGGTTATCTACAACTGAGTCCAAGCCCGGCCCATCTATTAAATGGGCCTAACAAAGATGTCCAAGGCCGGCCCTAATATTAAAAACAAAGGTCCAAGCCCAGTCCATGAACACCCCTACCTTCACCTCATAAAAGATTGAAAACATCCGAGCATTATATATCAAGTAAACATAGACTATCAAAAAGATTAAGTCTTAATCATAATTTATTAAACAAGCATAAATGATCAAAATACAATCAATAGAATTCTAAGCAGAGGTTCAACATAGACATGTATATGTATTAAAGTAAAGGGGGAGGTGCGCAGTGGGGGCTGCCATCTCATCCCTAAAAATTATCTCCTTTGAAAGAAATACAAAAGAAAAGAAAAGAAGGGTGCAACCGATTTCACGTGAAGCCTTCTCAATCTCCCCTCCCCAAATCTCCTCACTCCTACAATCTCTCCAACCCCTCAAAATTCTCTCATTTAGATTACCACGGTTTCAAGTTATTTTATTTACCTGTTGTTTCTCTCCCTCTCTGCTCTGCCATCGCCCTCACCGGACTCTCTTTCCATCTTGCGCAGACCTATCTTCACCTCCCAGCCAGACGCACGCTGCAGCCCCCGGACTCCCGCAGAGCCTTCATCTTCCTCCTCACGCCGCCGGACGCCTCCCCTGTGCAGGTACACTCCCCTTCCCTCTCTGTTACCTGCACCCACACACACACTTCTTCCTCTCCTCCTTTCCTATTCTCTCTCTATCTCTCGCTCTCATTACTCACCCTCTCTGCCCTCTCTTCTCTCTTCCCCTGCTCCCTCTCTTCTCTCCCACACGCTCACCTCTTCTCTTCCTCCCTCCTTCACTGCTGCACCCACGCACCTGCCGCCGCACCCACCTGCACACACTGCTTCTCCCTCTTCCTCTCCTCTCTTTTTCTCTCTTCCCTCCTTTTCCTTCCTCTACCTCGTCACTGCCTGCACTCACACTCACCTGCGCACCACCCTCTCTTTCTTCTTCTTCTTTTTCTCTTTCTTTCATCCTCTCTTCTTTTTTTTTTCTTCTTATTTCTCCCCTCACAGCACCTGTTAGCCGAGTACATTCAGTAATAGTTCAGTATTAGGAAACAGTTCTTCACAACAGTTAAGCAAAACAATAGAATAGAATTCTAAAATTAAATTGAAATACACTTACTGTTTGAAAGCAGAAAAAACAGTACTCTGTCAGGAGATTGCAGAATCAGAATAAAGTTGATCAAGGCTAGTGTTAAAACACTATGTCCTTAAGACAAAATTCGCCCTCGCTAAGGTGCTAACGAGCTTCAGCAGCGTCTGTCTCCCAAGATACAATGATCTGTCTCACAACAGTTGCAGCACTACAAACTGTGTGACTGGCGAACCAACAGTGCAACAGGACTCTCTCTCTGGACTCAGATGACTCGAAATGCAATGCAGCAGCAGTGGATTTGATGATCAAAAATGCATGGACAAGATGCATATTTATAGCTTGCATCAAGTCCTTTCAAGGGGGGGTTGCATCTGTTCAGAACAGTGACTGTTCAGGTGAACAGATGTACCTCTTCTGCCTTTGGATACACCTCTTGGGGACACACCCTTTCAACTGCGAAATGACACACCACACCTAAGGAAACATCCCATTTGAAAAAGAAAAATTTTATAAAATAAAATTTCTCCAAAAAATTGGGTAGTGAGCCGAGCCAGGCCCAACTCGCGCGTGAAGCCCAAGCCCAGGCCCGAGCCCAGCCCGGTTCGGTGCGGGGCGGGGCGCCCAACTCGCGCGAGAAGCCCAAGCCCAAACCCAGGCCCGAGCCCGGCCCGGTTCGGTGCGGGGCGGCGCGCTTGTGTGGTGGTGACCCCACCTTGGTCTAGGTCCTCTCTCCTCCACAAAAGTGGGATGTCCCTTGGGGCTCACCTTATACTACCAAGGTAAGTGTATTTATACTCAAGGAATGTTTTGCTCCCAAGCAATGTGGGAAGCAAGTTCACCACTTCCTTTTGTTTCCATGTTTAACATGTTCAAGCAGTGGTGTTTAGGAGGCAATTTCTCATTCACTCCTTAATGGGTTAGAGCAACCCAATACATGTCTCTAATCTACTCATGGAGTAGATTACATACCCATGTATTCCCACCTAAAAAGATAAGTGGGTCCCACTTAATTTTTTGGCTCAAAGTTTACAAAAAGTAGTGGTTCTCTAGGCCATTTTCCAACAATCCCCCACATGAATGAAATTGACCGAAAGCAATGAAATGATATGCAG
This sequence comes from Camphora micrantha, assembly GCA_003546025.1. Lineage (NCBI taxonomy): Eukaryota > Viridiplantae > Streptophyta > Magnoliopsida > Laurales > Lauraceae > Camphora > Camphora micrantha. The sequence goes on from QPKB01000001.1 coordinate 54,832,330, forward strand.
AAACACAGAGAGAGTACAATTGGAAATCCTCTGTATAGAGAAAGGTAACTTGTGGCCTTGAACCTTCCCTTGTGAATTACTATCATATTTACTGGTTGATCAGTGAGCATGATGTCTTGAACTGGTCAACCTTTTGCGTAAACCGAGATAATAGAGTTCACACAGAATCTTTCCGGACACAGTTGGTTCTCATGATTGTATTCGTTTTGGCCCTGAACAATGTCTGGTTTCATGAGTGCTTTATAGAATCTAGCCTTATTATTCTCATAGAATCGGCCCAGTTCACACTCACATAGGTGATTCTTATTAAGAGTATCCTGCTATACCCCATCTGATAAGTCAAGATATAAGAATCATTAAAAGCTTTGCTTATCCTAATTACCGCTGCAGGTATCACTATTAATATCATAAGAATGAGCAGGAGAGTTTATCTCCATAGTGATATCGTTAAGTCAGACACAATTCAGTTGTCCCTTTGAACCTAGATCTTGGGATCTCCAGTCAACTAGGTAGGGTTTCCATTATGGCGACTTTTCATTCATAGGATTTAAGCCCATTCCCCTTGATGAACGATTTACTTGCTCTCTCGCTAAACCTTTGGTAAAAGGATCAGCATTGTTATCTATGGACTTTATGTACGCAATTGTCATAATGCCATTAGAGAGCAGTTGCCTCACGGTATTATGCCTTCGACGAATATGTCGAGACTTACCATTATATATTTTACTTTGTGCCATTCCAATTGCTGATTGACTATCACAATGCACGCAGATAGGAGGTACAGGTTTCGACCACATTGGAATATCTTTGAGGAAATGACGAAGCCACTCAGCTTCTTCACCAGCTTTATCCAGTGCAATAAACTCAGATTCCATAGTGGATCTAGCAATGCATGTTTGTTTAGAAGATTTCCAGGATACTGCTGCACCACCAAGCGTGAATACAAATCCACTTATGGATTTTGAATCTTTGATATCTGATATCCAGTTAGCATCACAGTACCCTTCAAGTACAGGTGGATATTTAGAATAATGCAGTCCATAGTTTTGGGTGTACTTTAAATATCTTAAACCTTGACTAAGGCCTTCCAGTGGTCTGCTCCTGGGTTACTTGTGTATCTACTCAATTTACTAACAGCATATGCAATGTCAGGATGAGTGCAATTCATTACATACATTAGGCTGCCAATTATTTGCGCATATTCTCTTTGTGATATGCCTTTTCCATTATTCTTGGATAAATGGATACTAATATCTATAGGTGTTCTCGCTGGACTGTTACTATCTTGATTATATTTCTTGAGTATTTTCTCAATATAATGTGATTGAGATAATATCAGTCCATCCGATGTTTTAGAAATCTTTATTCTTAGTATGACATCGGCAACACCTAAATCTTTCATATCAAACTTATTGTTTAACATTCTCTTGGTAGCTTGAATGATACCATCATTGCTACCCATAATGAGCAAATCATCAACATATAAGCAAATAATGACACAGCCATTGTTAGTGTTTTTGACATACACACACTTGTCACATTCATTGATCTCAAACCCATTTGACATCATCAAACTGTCAAATTTCTCATGCCACTGCTTTGGTGCTTGTTTTAATCCATATAAAGATTTGACAAGCCGACAAACTTTCTTAGTTTGACCTGGAATATTAAACCCTTCTGGTTGGTCCATATATATCTCTTCATCTAATTCACCATTTAGGAAAGCTGTCTTTACATCCATTTGATGTATCTCGAAATTGTGTATAGCAACAATTGCAATTAACATTCGAATGGATGTTATCCTCGTAACTGGTGAATAAGCATCGAAATAGTCCAAGCCTTCATTTTGTCTGTATCCTTTAACAACAAGCCTGGCCTTGTACTTTTCAATTGATCCATCTGCTTTCATCTTTCTCTTGAATATCCACTTGCATCCAAGAGTTTTGCAACCTTGTGGAAGGTCCACTAGTTCCCATGTATGATTTTGCAAAATGGATTCAATTTCGCTATTTATGGCCTCTTTCCAATATGGTGCCTCGGGACTGGACACCGCTTCTTTAAAGCCTTGAGGCTCATCTTCTAACAGAAATGTTAGAAAATCTGAACCAAACGTTTTTGATGTTCTAACCCTCTTACTTCATCAAGGTTCATCAATCTCTTGTTAGTTTTGATTACTGCTACTAGCAGTATCATGAGTTCTTTTAGGAGAACTCGTTTCCTCCGATGGTTTATAAGGAAATACATGTTCAAAGAACGATGCATTCCTTGACTCAATAATAGTATTAGGATGCATATCGAGAATCTCAGACTTGTGAATTAGAAACCGATACGCACTACTATTATGAGCATACCCAATGAATACACAGTCAACTGTTTTTTGTCCTATTTTAACCTTTTTAAGTGTAGGAACCGCCACTTTAGCCAAACACCCCCACACTTTCAAGTATTTGTAAGTAGGCATTCTGCCTTTCCATAATTCGTAGGGGGTCTTATTGGTTTTTTTTTTTAGGTATTCGATTGAGAATATAATTTGCGAAGAGGATAGCATCCCCCCACAAATTTTGAGGTAATCCAGAACTTATTAACATAGCATTCATCATTTCTTTTAAAGTTCTATTTTTCCTTTCAGCAACACCATTTTGCTGATGTGAATAAGGAGCAGTAGTTTGGTATATAATGCCATTTTGTGAACAGAATTCACCAAAAGGTGATTCGTATTCACCACCTCTATCTCTTCTTATCACCTTGATTTTCTTATCAAGTTGATTCTCAACCTCATTCTTGTAATGTTGGAACATTTCCAAGGCCTCATCTTTACTTCTCAATAAGTAAACATAACAGTATCTTGTGCAATCATCAATGAATGTAAGAAAATATTTCTTACCACCTTTAGTTTGAACAAACTTCAGGTCACAGATATCAGAATGAATTAACTGAAGGGGTTCAGAAGTTCGTTCAATTGAATGAAAAGAATTTTTAGTAAGTTTAGCCTCTACACAAGTTTCACATTTGATACTAAAATCAAAACTACATTTAGGCAAACATTCCATATTAACTAATCTATGCAAAGCATCATAGTTAACATGACCTAGTCTACTATGCCACACATTAGAGGACTCAAGCATATAAGCAGAAGAGTTTTTCTTTATAGGTACAATTGTCATTACATTCATTTTAAAGAGCCCATCGCTCATGTACCCTTTTCCCACGTACATCCCAGATTTAGTGAGTACAAACTTATCCGACTCAAATACAAGTTTAAAACCCTTCTTACTCAGTAGTGAGCCTGATATCAGATTCTTACGAATATCAGGTACATGCAGCACATTGTTGAGGGTGAGTTCCTTTCCAGAAGTCATCTTTAATACCACCTGTCCTTGGCCTTCAACCTTAGAAGTGGCAGAGTTGCCCATGAAGAGTTGTTCTCCAGTTGATGCATGGTAAGTGGAGAACATCTCTCTGATTGAGCAGACATGTCGAGTGGCCCCAGTGTCCACCCACTATTCTCTGGTGTTACCAACCAGATTGACTTCTGAGACCACAGCATAAAGATTGATGTTTGAAACATCAGTGGAGAGAGTGTCCAGTTCTGTCATGTTGGCCTGCGCTGGTTTCTTACTTGTATTACCTTGGTCCTTACACTTACGACAGTCCTTAGCACGGTGGCCTAGTTTGTCGCATACATAGCAGTTCCCTTTGAACTTCTTGTTGTCATTGAGACCTTGCTTTGGACCGTTGGGATTGTTCTTCCTCTTCTTAGGATTCTTCCCATGTTCCACCACATTTGCCTTGGCTTCCGTGAAGGTTTTTCCTGCTTTCTTCTCAGATGCACGATTGTCTTCCTCTATCCTCAATCTGACAATCAGGTCTTCAAGTTTCATCTCCTTTCGCTTATGCTTAAGGTAGTTCTTAAAATCCTTCCAAAGTGGTGGCAATTTTTCAATGATTGCTGCCGCTTGGAAAGACTCACTAAGAGACATTTCTTCTGCATGTATTTCATGGAGAATTACTTGAAGTTCCTAAACTTGATTGATTAGTGCTTTGGAATCGATCATCTTGTAGTCAAGAAATCTGCCAACAACGAATTTCTTCATTCCGGCATCTTCAGTCTTGTACTTTTTGTCAAGTGAATCCCATAATTCCTTAGCAGTCTTCAATGAACAGTACACATTATATAATGTGTTGTCTAGTCCATTGAGGATATAATTTCGACAAAGAAAGTCAGCATGCTTCCAGGCCTCTACAGCAGCAACAACTTGCTTGTCTGTCTCACCTTCCATTAAAGCAGGAGCTTCTTCATGGAGGAACCTAGCCAAGTTCAAGGTAGTGTGATAGAACAACATTTTCTGTTGCCATCTCTTGAACTCAATACCATTGAACTTCTCAGGTTTCTCCCCATGGTTCACCATAACAGGGGTAGGGATACTAACGGGAGTATTCTTCTCAATACCCATTACTGTTAATAGAACAGAAATAGAATGAACACAGAGAGTACTGCAGACTTATAAACTCAGTTACTGTATACTGAGGCAACCAGAAAGTTTTTACAGAACACACTGAAGTTCTGTAACTAGTTATAGAAAAGGAAAAACTCAGTTTTACAATACTAGTTTCAGAACTAGAAGATTTAGAAACCAGTAGTGAAACTGACATAAACTGAAACCAGAAAATACTGAAGTAAAACTGTTAACAGAGTGTACTCAGAAATGAAAGAATTTTTTCTTAAGATTGTTAGCCGAGTACATTCAGTAATAGTTCAGTATTAGGAAACAGTTCTTCACAACAGTTAAGCAAAACAATAGAATAGAATTCTAAAATTAAATTGAAATACACTTACTGTTTGAAAGCAGAAAAAACAGTACTCTGTCAGGAGATTGCAGAATCAGAATAAAGTTGATCAAGGCTAGTGTTAAAACACTATGTCCTTAAGATAAAATTCGCCCTCACTAAGGTGCTAACGAGCTTCAGCAGCATCTGTCTCCCAGGATACAATGATCTGTCTCACAACAGTTGCAGCACTACAAACTGTGCGACTGGCGAACCAATAGTACAACAGGACTCTCTCTCTGGACTCAGATGACTCGAAATGCAATGCAGCAGCAGTGGATTTGATGATAAAAAATGCATGGACAAGATGCATATTTATAGCTTGCATCAAGTCCTTTCAAGGTTGCATCTGTTCAGAACAGTGACTGTTCAGGTGAACAGATGCACCTCTTCTGCCTTTGGATCCACCTCTTGAGGACACACCCTTTTAACTATGAAAGGACACACCACACCTAAGGACACATCCCATTTGAAAAAGAAAAATTTTATAAAATAAAATTTCTTCAAAAAAATGGGTAGTGGGCCGAGCCAGGCCCAACTCGTGCGTGAAGCCCAGGCCCAGGCCCGGGGCGGCGCGCGCGTGTGTGGTAGTGACCCCACCTTGGTCTAGGTCTTCTCTCCTCCACAAAAGTGGGATGCCCCTTGGGGCTCACCTTATACTACCAAGGTAAGTGTATTTATACCCAAGGAATGTTTTGCTCCCAAGCAATGTGGGAAGCAAGTTCACCACTTCCTTTTGTTTCCATGTTTAACATGTTCGAGTAGTGGTGTTTAGGAGGCAATTTCTCATTTACTCCTTAATGGATTAGAGCAACCCAATACATGTCTCTAATCTACTCATGGAGTAGATTACATACCCATGTATTCCCACCTAAAAAGATAAGTGGGTCCCACTTAGTGTTTTGGCTCAAAGTTTACAAAAAATAGTGGTTCACTAGGCCATTTTCCAACAGCACCTGCACACCCATCTTTTCCTCCCTCATTTTTTGCTTCCCTGCTCTCCCTCTCCCCTGCTTCCTCCTCTGCTCCACCCTGCGCCTTCTTTTTCATCCGCTCCCTTGCTCCCTCCGCCTAGAGCTCTCCCTGTTCCTTTCCTTCTCCACTGTTCTACTCTTCCAGGTGCTTTTTCTTTCTCTCTTTTCCCTTTTTCTGTTTTTGTTGTCTTTGGGTGTTTTTTGTTTGGAGGATTTCTATGCCATATCCAGTGATTTTAGAGGGGCATTCAATTGATTAAATCCCTATTAGGTTCTGTAATATGATGGAATAATTTTTTTTGAAACAAGTTGCAGTGAATGAAAAACAGGGCGGAAGAACAGAAAAATCCCAGATTTTAATAGTTTTATTATCACTCAGTCGACATGGGCTTGTGGGACCCCCTGACCCACTTGATCTAAGATCAGTACCAGAGATCTGGTGGGGTATCCTTGATCAACCACTGTGGTCCTGGACCCATCTTAGGCGGTTCCTGTTTGGTCCACTATCCAAAAGGTTGAAAATCCAGAACCGGGATCTTGATGGGCTTTGGCAGTTCAGTCTAGGCAGCTCTGGTTGGGATTTGGGTTGTTTGCTGTGTTGCTTATCCGACTGTGGTTTTGTTGAAAATAGTTTTTGTCAAGTTTTGAAACAAGTTGCAGTGAATGAATAACAAGAGGAAGAAAAGAAAAATCTCAGATTTTTATAGTATTCTTATCACTCAGTCAACAGGGGATTGTGGGACCCCCTGGCCCACCTGATCTAAGATCAGTACCAGAGATCTGGTGGGGCATCATTGGTCGACCAATGTGGTGCTGGGCCCATCTGAGGCGGGTCCTGTTTGGCCCAAAATCCAGAGGGTTGAAAATCCAGAACCGGTAAAAAATCTGCTACATAACAAACAGTATTTCTGACAACTTATCTACAGTGGCATTCATGAAAAGGGTTAAATACAAATGGTGAATCTCTCCCCTTCATCAAAGCCTAAAAACTCTCTCTTCATTAAGAGATAAGAGATCCGCATCCCATAAAATTTCTCTCCTTATTGTAACAGTTTGCATACCCTAAAATCTCTCTCACTATTCTAATACCGCCTAAAATCTCCCATCCTACACTTGACCACATAATAGAACAGCAATACGTACGGGTCAATCATGGGTTAAGAGAACCTGACCCCCAATAAAAACGGGTCAGTTAAGGTCAGCCCACACAACCACCTGACCTATTTAAATGGGTTGGTTTAGGGCCCACCTGCATACATAAACCCATTTAAACAATTTGGTGGTTTAGCAGTTTGGTACTTTTCCATTAATTTTCTATTTGTTTTGTTCTATAAATTCTATTTTCTGGGCACATGCACATATTTCTTTCGCCTTGAAGTAGGCTCATGAATTGTTGAGTCCTTCATGCTACTCAATTTACAATTCAACTTGAGTTGAGATAAAATGTGTTACGACATAATTTAAATCGGATCAAGTTCCAATCTACATAGGGTGTGCATAGGGGCGGGCCCAACTGGAGCCTGACATGAGCCCAATCCAAATTGTGATTGTGGTTGTAGAGTAAACCAGGCCTCATCCTCTTGCTCTACCACTCTAACAGGCCAAACTTCGTTCTATGTATGCTTAAAATGCTCAACCCGGCCTGACATAGTTGACACAAAAGCCCTTGTACGCTTGTAGATTTTGTAAATTGGTTGGATCTTGACTGGATCTGCTTTATATTTTGGCATAATAGCTAAATGGGCCAAGTGCAGTGACCCATGATGATCCCCACAAAATTTACCTACATAAAATAGAGGTGGAACTTGGATGGATCCAATACTAACCGACTCGGAGTTGCACCCCTGGTGTCATCCAAGTCAACCAAGGATCTCCATACTGTTGGAGCCAATTCGTACTAATACATTGTCTGAATAATGGGATAACAATAAGATGATGAATTGATGATGATGATGATGCAGTGTTTGGTTAGGATTGTTTTGGGAAAGGATTAGTTAAATGTACACTGGTAATGTATAAGATAAATGAATAAATGATACAGTAAAGAAAGTTAGAAAATTAAGGGTTAGTAAGGTGATTGATTTAAAAATAAATTTAAGACTATGCCTTCTTAGATGGATGTTTAATTTCATGTCCTTAATAAAGTTAGAAAATCAAAGGGTTGTTCAAGTAAATAATCTAAAACTATGTCTTTCAAAATGCATTGATATTGTTTTTATTGAATTCTGTTATTTACAAAAGTGCTAGATATTTAATGTAAATATAATAAAATATTATAATGTATTCTAGATTTTTTAATTTAACTTTTAAATATAAGTTATATATAGTGTTTAAAAAAAATAAAGTATTCTAAATAAATTTTATTTGGGGCCCGGGCTTAGCACGGGAGTTTGTTGCTAGTTTATTCTTATGATAAAGCATGCATTATATAGAGACATTCAAACAATTAAATTGAATTGCATAAAAAGGCAGAAAAAAGCTAACTTAACTTCATCAAGATGCTCCAATCTAGCAGACTACTCCTACATAGTGAAGAACTTTTAGAGAGGTTTCCGTTGATTTCTCTAGATTAGTACAATAGATCTCTCATATTTCTCTCTTCTAGTCCTAATTTCTGGAACAAGGCTTCAGAATACTCAAAAGTAATTCTCAAAATACACTTAATTAGAGAGAGAAGAGAAGAAAGGAGACAGATGAGAATTGTGGCCATCCAAGGGAGTGATTGCATACCAAGTCCTTCTTGATCATTTCTCTTGCTTGCAATTATCTTTATGAGAGGATAGTCCCTTGGGCTCCAAGTTTGGCTGAGATAAGATGAGAGAGAGTTCCAATCTCCTAACCTTTTTACAATTACTACAAAATTTTGAACAAAGATTGGCCCGCTTTTGTCGTAACTAATTATAATCCCGAGTAGAAAATTTACAGCCAACTTCCCGAGATCACAACATGGTCATTTCAGCTTCGATTTGCATGATCTTGAGTCCACAAACATCTACTCCGAATAAGTTCTTAAATGATAGGTAAATTTCACTGATCCGACGGTCGGATTGAAAGTTATGACCATTTTATGATAGGTTGCCCTGAGCAAAATAGGGCTAACTTTCTTCTTGCAATATTGGACTCTTCCCTAAATGAAAGATGAGGCCCATGGGAGAGTGTTGGACGTACATGTAGAGTCCTTCTTAAACTATGCTTCCTTGTTTCTTCTACTTTCATGTAGAGTCCAACTCTCTCTCTCTCTCTCTCTCTCTCTCTCTCTCTCTCTCTTATCTTATCTTCAAATTTGGATGGGACTAAGAGAGATAGAGAGGAAGATTTTTTTTTTTATGCTAAGGGTAAAAAAGAGAGAGGGAGTGGAACGTCCAAGATGAGGTGGGGGCCACTTCTGGCATCGGTTTGCTCAATCTTTCTCTCTGTTTATAATTTTGTAACTTTCAAACTTTTTAAGAGATACGGATAGGGGAATAATCTGGAAGCTTCTCGAATCTTCCTGGATGAGGGGCGAGAGTGAGGGACGTCTTCCCATAGGGATGTGGGTCTCATTACAAGCCTTTTCTAGGGTTCTTCGATGCTCGTATAGGACTGTTCTACAAGCCTTCTCTAGGGTTCTACGGGTCCTATATTTTCGGCACATTCGAATTCAACCCGTAAAATGCTGAAGAGCCTAATTTGAAGTGGGACCCATCCGGACAGAGTTTTACACAAACTAAGACTCTCCGAAGGAAAATTGCATAAAATACTAAATAATGCAAAAAATGTGGAAAATGTGGAAATTCCAATTCCTAAGTAAGAATCGCATGAAATGATGAAATTAAGTGAAAATCGATGCATTTAACCTAATTAAGCCTCTAATTCACCCTAAAATAAGGCTTAAATGGTGCAATTCCCTGGACTTAACACTAGGAAACCAAGACCAGCCTGCGAGTGGCCCATTCCCATCATCAAGCCATAATATGTAGCTGCATCCAGATCCAGGCACTCAGAAATCTAATCGAAATACAATTCAATTCAATTTCAACCCAGTGAACTATAGATTCATTATCGCAACTTAAAAACTAATGTGGACAGGGGGGCCATCCTGGCTTATTTAAGCAATTTGGATGATTGGGACTTGAGATTGAGCCAAACATCGACTTGAGATTGAGGCAAACATCGACTTTTATTGGTGGCTGCAAATGAGCAATACGGTATAGTTTTGACATTTTTAAATATGTTCCTGCAAAGGCGCCTTTTGGTATCACTAATGAAGAAATAATACCACTAATAACAAATACAGTATAACACAGCTACCTATGATCAATCCAAATCGTCAATTACTCTACTCCCTGGAAAATGGAAGTCGTATTGTATTGATAACGCAGTAAAAGATCCGGAAATCATAGAGCTGCTGCAGTGGATAACGCGCTCGTTCTCACTGCTCCACCTAGGGATCAATCCCTCAATGTGCAGATTTACTTCAGATCTCCTTGCCACCGGCCAACTAGCCAAAAAAAGTTACAATAAAAGATCCACACAATGCATTCTTTTTCCTTCGGCCTTTGTTGTCATAGAACAAGCATAAGCACAAGAACTAAAAAGATAAGCACTGGGCATAAGCATGCATGCTGATATGGCATTCGAAAAACAAGAGAGAAGAAAATCTAAAAAGAAAAGAAAAATACGTTGACCCCAATTTGTAGATGAATGCATTTCTTGAACTGATAATCTGTATCACAGGCTTCTCTCTCGAGTAGGTTCTGACGGCCATGATTAATTCTCATTAGAATAAAAATATGTATGTCAGTGTATAATGTAATTGGCGTAAAAAACAAGTGTCTCAGGATATACAACCGATGAAACCGTTTTAAGAAAAATGACGTGAAACTTTGTCCCGTGAACAAATAAAATATCAACTTTACTTTGAGCGGGTGATACAGATGATCAACTCGCATTGGGTTGGGGTGGTATTTGGGTCATCATGTGTGGAAACTTGTGGCCCCAAACATGAAACCAAATCTTATTTGAGCCTATATAGTAGAATCCAAAACTTAAAATGGATCAAAAATATATAAAAAAAAAAAATCGTAGATAGAGAGAATTTTGATTTCGTAAGAAATGATTAGCAATGCAAGTTTCCTTTCTCCCATTAAAGAAAAAATCTGCTTGAATCCTCCCCTTCACAAATAAGACATAGTAGTTGAATGAGCTTTGACACTTGTAAGACTGTTAATGGGACTGTAGCTTGAACCGGTCGGCCAAGTCCCAGTAAAATAAAATAGTCACTTCTCTTAAGCGCAGACAAGGACCATTGACTGCCCCTACCCTTGCTGATTATGACTGACTGTTTCAGACACACTTTAGAAGCCCATGTGTCTGATTATCCAATTGTGGGGTATTTCACCGTCTGCAGATCAAGCTGTGGCCACGCCTCTGTGATTAGTGGTATGCTCCATTGTGAGTATGGCCACTCAATGGTGTATGGCATCTGGTGACACTTGACCACAAGTTGGACCCATAGCTAGTGTATTGAGATCATTAGTCTGATGAGTTCCACAACGGACAGTCGGCCCAATATACCACGCCACACATCCAAATGCATGGCATGCATTTCAGCTTGACCCTCATCTGAAGTTATGAATTATGTTGGGAAGTCCGGCATGCCTAATTTCTGAGTTAGACATGGCTTCATATATTGGTTTGGACATTCCATTCATCAGTTAAAGCTTTTGAGGTTGTACATGACTTCTTACATAGTATTAAATATGTACCAAAAGATTATAACTGTAAAACAAAAAAAACAAAAAAAAAAATAATCAATAAAAAATTACCTATGTAATTCCCTTTACCCCCACTCTTTATTTTGGTGTAAGAAATGCATGTAATTTAATTTAATTAGTGTCATACTCCTTATGTAATTTAATTTAAATATTGTCATACTCCTTCTCATGCCTATATATATATATATATATATATATTTATATCATTAGCATCCGTCAATCAAAGACGTGAAACCTTCGTCTATCATTTTCCCATATATGGACACAGATAGATCATTGCCACCCTTACCATAACAATCAATTTAGCACATTGTAAGTTGCCAAACAGGGTCTAATTCCAGTTGCAACAAACTCATCACTAGATGAATCTTCCATCTTCCTCATCTTATAATAACTCAATGAAACCCGCTGATCTCTACCTTGTCTTAATGGTTTTGTCTTAATGGTTTAAACTTTGGCTTAAAACATTAGGTCATGGGTTGAGATATGAGCCAATAAAAAAAAAACTACATATATAGTATTGAAAAGTATTTATGTTGCCTCTACTAATGCCTCAAGATTTTGGTATGAATCACTTGCAACTTGCAAAAGAAATTTAAGATGGTCTTATATCCAACCGGTTGCAAGTTCGAATACTTTGAGGAATGACTTAGTGCGAAAATAATGCATGCCGTCAAAAGTAAACCAACCGACCACTCGAGGGGAATATTGAAAACTATTTATGTTGCATCTAAGCGTCGGTAAGGAAAAGTTTGTCATATCAAAGGGAAGTGGTAGGCCAAAGAGGACGTGGATTGTAGTAGTAAAAGTGGATGTGAAAACATTCAACATATTTGAAGATTTGACTCAACATAGATCGGAACAGAAAAACATAATTCATCTAGATGACCCCAATATAGTTAGGACAAGGCTTTGATGATGATAATTTATACTTTTACAAGAAAAACTATTTTTGGCGGCCGCCGCTAAAACATAGAGTGGCCCCTGCTAAAACTTATAGCGGCGGCCAAGTCGACACTATAAAAATTGTGGGTATATTTTTTCGCGGCTGTCAGCAGCCCCCACTATTAATTATTTTAGTGAGGCCCGTTGGCCACCGGTAAAAAATCATGCTGGTATCTTGAACGACAAAAATATCTTTTAGTGGGGGACATTGGCCGTCGGTAATAGTAAGATAAAGTTGCCACTATATGTAAAAAAAAAAGAAAGAGCAAACGTTTTAGTGGCGGTCAAGTGGCCCCCACTAAAAGTGGTAATTTAAAAAAAATCAAATAATATTTTTATAAAAATAACTTCAATTTCATTTCATATACATAACCTACATCTTGTACATAAACCTGTTTAAGTCAATACAAACGAAGTCTACCAAGAATTTAAAAAACTATTATTTATAACAATTTAAATTGTGGATTTTATTATGTACTTAAAACCAAATTGAACAAGTCCCATCTCTAATATCTCGTAGTCTACTTGAATGACCATTGAGATTCTAATACAAGATAGTCTTTTGATCAACCAACACCCTACATGAGACCTTTCACCCAATTTCGTGCTATATAATTGTGGTAGCAAAATCCCTCTAAAACCGTCACCACCATCTTAACTTCTTTTTTTTATATAATGGTAAATCTTATTATTATAAAAAACGAGAAACAAAAAAAAAAGCCAAAACCAGCTTACAAACACAAAAGAAACAAACAAAAATGCAACACCTACTAATACAAACAAATTAAACATAAAAAATAATAGAAGATTGAAAAACTCCCTCCTTTGCTACATCATCCGCCTCTATATTTCCTTCTCTTTAAACATGACGAAAAGTAGCCTCTAACTATCTGAAAATATTTTGAATCCCCTCCACCCAATCCGTCAATTTCTAAGGATGAGAAATCTTCCCAAAACCCCACTGAATAGCTGAAAAACCTTCAATAATTGCTTTACCTCCTCCCAAGCATTGTAACTCACAACATCCTACTAGAAGAGCATAAACCTCTGCTTCATTATTGTAAGTGCAAAAAGCTTCACTTAACAAGTGGGGTGCCTCCGACGCCTGGAACCTGAGAGGGGGAAGAGAAAGAGGCTTTGAAGGACTCTAGCTCTGATAACGCAAGGCTCTCCGATGCCTAAGTCAGTGTGAGAACTGGACCATAGGATGGAGATTGAGGGAGGAGAACTTATCTCATACCAGTGTATGGTTCAAAGGGGATTAGAGAGATCCCTTGTCTTGCAGGATTGGCTCTTGTATTTATAGGCAGGGAGCCTTGTCTTGGTGATGGGAAGTCTCATCAATGGTATGGGCAGTTCTGACACTGGTGGCTTGACATAGACACAACCACAGCACTCTGCCCAATGCCTACCATCATTACTCAACACGTTCTGTAACGTGGTTGAGTCTCCAAAGAGGTATGGCGGGCTGTACTTACTTTAATGAGCATTCTGACACTCTTGCCGAGATGGAGCTTCTGGCCAGCCACTGCTGCCGAGGTGACCTCTTCTCGGTAAGCATCCTGGAACATCTGGCCAAGATGGGATCCAAGGCCGGTGTGAAGTCTCTGGCACTGCTGCCGAAGTGACTCACTTGCCGATGTGAAGTGCCTGGCCGAGATGGTGAGTCAGGCTCTCCAAGCACTTACCGAGATCGGGACCTCCAAGTACTTACCGAGATCGGGACAAGCAAGCTGCCGAGATGGGACACATAACGAGACCCAGCCATAGCAACCGAAGGGGAGTGTGAAGACATATCCACCACACAATTATAACTACACCAAAAACAGCAAACATGAACAGTGTGTTAGGAAGGGTCCAAAACCGCTTCAAAACCCCTTGTTCCTAAAACATTGAAACGGATGAAAACTGTTCCAAATGTAAAAATTTGGAAGTGTTGAAAACCGTTCCAATATTCTTTAAATCATTCCAAATTAGTACCAAATTTAAATATTTGGAACTGTTCTTAGTCCTTTCTGGAACGGTTGTAAACACTTAATATTTTCTAAAACCATTCCAAATTAATAACTTCCATACGGTTATAAACACTTCCAGATTTTCTAAAACCTTTCCAAGTTTAAGTGTCCGTTACAATTAGTATCTATTTTGGAATAGTTTTAAACACTTTCAATATACTAAAACCATTTCAAATTCTTATTTTTGGAACAATTACTAGTCCGTTCCGGGAATACAAGAAGGGTTTAAAATCGTTCCATATTTTGATATTGGAGCGATTTTTACTGTGTTAAATGACGGTTTTAAACCATCCCTAATTTAATTATTATTTTTTAAATAATGTCGCCGTAATTTTTTTATTTGCCATTGAATTCATTTATTTTAAATCACAAAAAAAATTAAAACCCATAAATTGTAGCATTCACATCTACACATTAATATCACACATCGACAGTTAGTTTACTTAAAATATCAATATACTAGCGTGAATTTAAATGTACACTTTATAATATTTACAAATACATAAATATATAACACAAAATCAACCCACAACTTTCTGAGAAGGTTCAGCTATGGACCTATGGTTAGCAGGAAAGAAACAATATGGCAAAAGGCTCATGGACCACAGTTAACATGTAGGTGTTAGTACCAAATGGGAGAAATTATTCTGTCATGTGCATCAAAAGCATATACAGAATACTGATGCACCCATTTGTTAGAGCAAGGAATGCTTGAGCCTTGAGCACCAAAAAGATATCCTTTTAAATGGTCATATCTATGCAAGGGTGCCTACAAAGGATATGCTCAGGTGCTCACCTGTCATTATTACCATTCAATGATGTTTTTGTGGACTGGTATCTTCCTGAAACATTTTCCCTTAACCATCCCCTAGAAAACTCACTCATTCACTCAAACAATGAGTTTCAACCCAACATGTGAGAATCTTTGTTCCTTGGATTATCATGAGATGCGAAAACAACACCCATTGATCCCTACTGCACTCATCTGATCTTTCAATTCTCACGGTCCAATCTCCAAATTCAGAAATTTCACTCTCTCATTTGACAATTCGAACTTTAAACATCACAAACAATTAATTCACAATTAACCAAATCCGGGGCGGTAGGCGTCTGCAGAGTCCCAGCAGTGGAGGCCGCACTCGAGCCCGGCCCAGATCTGGTTGCTAGAGCAGATAATGGTACCAAAACAAATTGAACACCCCCTTCTTCTACAGTGATCTCAATGACCATTCTCTTTTCAGAATATAAGTAAATGCAAAATTCTAATATTAAATGATTATGCATGTTGCAGACACAATCTGAGAAAGAGCTACTACCTCAAGTAGGGAGAAGCTTTTGGTGATTATACTTTAGAGAGAGCGGAAACATATGTGAGAACCATTATCTAGAAACGCTCTAACAAGCTGATCAGCTGCAAACTTCCGATCAGCACCACTGCAGAAGGGGTAAAAGAGCCACTTTCAATAATGAGTGAAGCGGATAACTTCAACAGAAGAAAGGTCTTTAACTCAAGTCTCCTTGACAACAATAAAATTTCTTTCTCCGCATGAAAATTCATTACCAGACCAAAATATACTTTGTGTCAATCTTCACAGACATGAGTCCAACTGTTAATAATAATTATCCATAAAAAGAAGTCAATTCAGTAACAAAACAAAATATACGTTGTTCTTGATCTTAGCAGACATAAGTTGCACTGTTATTAATAATAATGACAATAATGAAGAAGAAGAAGCCATCCCCATCTTCAATAAGCCCAGTTCTGATTTCATCACAGGAAATCCAAATGGCCATGCTGACAGGGTAGTAATGAAAAGTCTACTTGACACAATTGGAATGCAAAAATATACGTTGTTCTTGATCTTAGCAGACATAAGTCGGCTGTTATTAATAATAATAACAATAATGAAGAAGAAGAAGCCATCCCCATCTTCAATAAGCCCTGTTCTGATTTCATCACAGGAAATCCAAATGGCCACGCCGACAGGGTAGTAATGAAAAGTCCACTTGACACAATTGAAATGCAAAAATAAACGTTGTTCTTGATCTTAGCAGACATAAGTTGGACTGTTATTGATAATAATAACAATAATGAAGAAGAAGAAGCCATCCCCATCTTCAATAAGCCCTGTTTTGATTTCATCACAGGAAATCCAAATGGCCACACTGACAGGGTAGTAATGAAAAGTCCACTTGACACAATTGGAATGCAAATGAGGCAAAAAGAATCTAAACAGATGTGAAAATTCATCAACACTTCAGTGTCTTAAACAAAGCAATAATAATCACTGAGAATTAACAAGACCTGAACAATCTAAGAAGAAGCTAGAAATTCCAAAGCAAGAGTGGCAATCTTAAAACAAGATCCATGCACATAAAACTGAACATCCATCTGTACAAATACTATATAGAAGATTTATACAACTAAAACACAGATAAATGCACAAAACCCATGCACATGCAAGGGTAGAGCAATAACTACCATCATTTGGGAAGATAAGGTTCTGAACCAGATAAGTTCAATCTACTACTAGTTTGGTCTGCTAGATAAGGTTCTGAACATCAGAAGAGATTAATAAAAAGGAGGCAAGGACGAATAGTATTAAACAATAGCCCAATCTAAAAGCATGCTGAAAAAAAGAGGGAAAGCTCCTAGAACCTAATTAGTAAGGAAATAAACTGATTTAAAAACTCCCAGAACAATTAACCTTGAACAACCAAAAATCTCGACATAAAGCCATCACCAAAAAAAGAAAAAGAAAACAAGAACCTACATCCTAAGACTACCTTTTTACTAGTAAAAAGCTCTATATAGATCAAAAAAATTGTTAATATGTACTAAAAATAGATGCCAAAAACAAGTAAAGACATCAAACTAATTTTTCTAACACTGGAATAGTATTATGAAAGAACCCAAGACCACCCAATAAGAGAAATACACTGAAACTTCAAGGAAAACAAACTCAAAGACAGTATTTGAAGCAATACCTTAACTTCATTGGGTTCCAATCAATTCGAGAGCAGTTCCTAGAAAGACCCATCACTGAACAAAAGTTTTTTTGGAATATATTCAAAAGAAAAGAGAAAGGAAAACACTTACATGAACTTAGTCCCAATAGATTTATGCAGTTTCTCAAGGGTTTCCATGAAAAGCTCTGGAGTGGCAGCAACTTCCTCATATGTAGCAAGTGCAAAAGGATAGATGTTGGTGTCAGCTTCCTTCTCTGCTGGGGCAGGTGGTGGTGTTATGGAAAAAATGCAGTAGGTGTGTCACATTCTAAAAAGGAATTACCAGCTCAATAGCATATAAATCCCATGCCTTACAGCCTTAGATATCACAAAATCCAAACCCTGCAAAGCAGAAAAAGAAAAAAAAAAAAAACAGTACAAAGCAGGTAAAATAAATTATTGGAGTACAACTTACCTCTAGTTATATATCTTAACATTATTTTGGCACCACCTGGCTGCATTTTCCTTTCACAGAAAATCTGAAGGATCAGCAAAAATAAATCATATCAAACAGATGTACTAGTAATAGTATGGAAAAGAAGTGCAGGGAATTTGAATTATCTTTCAAGCTATATAACAAACCTGATAATACCTCTTGAACTCTCAGACGCAATTGTGCCAAGTATAGTGAGTCATCACTGATAGAGCACCCATTATTTTGAAACACAGAAAAGAAAAACCATAAATCTGAAGACAAATATAAGTAACAGGCCATGTGTTACACCCCGACTCGAGTTAATCAAGATTAACTCTAATTAATTGAGATTAATGAGGATTAAGCGTGATTAATTAACTTAATGGTGATTAACAACTAAGATGAGTCAAATTAGTCTCAAACAAATGAATTAGGTGTAATGAAAGAGTTTGAAAGAGATTAACTCAATAGAGTGAATTTTAGACTCAAATTAGTGAAGTTGAGTACTTTTTCGTAAATACGAATTTTAGCGTATTTCATCAAAAGTGATGGAAGTGGATACCATTGTGTGTATCTTAATGAGTACAATAACTTTCATAATATACTCGTAATCATTTGACCTAAAATTAGTCAATTAGGTCTACATTTGACTTTAATTGAAAATATAGTGAACTAATTGGTGTTATATGCAAAAAGCGCTTCTTATAAGGTTCCAAAGGGTTCTGTAACAACCCATTCCATTCGGTGGCCTCTTTCTAGCATTCCAGCAAGAGAGAGAGAGAGAGAGAGAGAGAGAGAGAACTGCTGCTCTTCATCATTTCTTCATTCAAGGTGTTGTTACAAAGGATTTTGAGTGAAGATTCATCTTCATCATCATCTTCTTTGAGTTTCATAAGAGGTTTTAGTATTTTTCATAACTAAAGGCAAGTATAACAATTCTTTATGATTGTGATGCTAATTTTTATGAGTTTCATAGTTATTGTAGTTTAGAAGCTCAAATATGTTATGTAGAAATTGGAATTGATTGGTTTTGAGTTATGGATTGATTAAACAATCATGGAATGGGTTATGTGAAGAATAGAAGTGTTTTATGGTTTATAATTGATGAGTAAATGAGGGAACAGGAGGTTCCATGCGATATATGCAGGTTGTGAATAGTTGGAATGGAAGAAAGGAGATGGGTTTTCAGTTGCAGGACAGAACCAGAGTTCTGTTTTTCACGTTCACGCGGTCGACCGAGCAAGGGTGCGGTCGACCGAGCATGAAGAAATCAGGTTCTCTGGAACCTGATGAAAACACTATTCCCCATTTATTTTTACAACTGCCGGTCGACCGAGCCATGGGCCGGGTCGACCGGGTACACAAGAGCAAGGTCGACCTGCTTTATTCAGGTCGACAGCTTTTGCTGTTCACGCGGTCGACCGAGCCATGGGCCGGGTCGACCGAGCCTATTAAAAAAAAATGTCTTTTGAATTGTTTTGTCTATTTTCATTAATTAGTTGATTAATTTCTAAACCTACATAAGTGTTAGCTAAGGTTATCGAAATGCACATATTCAATTAAGTAATGTTATCCATAGTAACACGTGCATTGATAACGAACGTTTCACTCATTTGTTTGGTTTAAATAATATTTGTAAAATTGTATAATTGAATTAATTATTGAGTCTGGCACTACATAGTGATTTCTATAAGCTCTTTGGAGCTGTTACTGCTGCAGCAAATATTTGGGAGTGTTCCAGAGCTCCGTGGTGATATCAGTTGTCCATGGCCCGGTCACTGGTAAATCCCACAATATGTGATTCCTTCCTTTTTAGGAAAATGTGATATGAATTGAAATACTATTGTAGGTTTGCCAATTATATAAGACTCATATTGATTTGGATTAAATGATAAATTGTATTAGTCTAACTTGGCTTATACAAATGAAATTGAGGTGTTAGCATGTTAAATCATGTAATTGTTTATACATTTCTGAATTGTCGAATTCATAGTGTTATTGATGGCATTACATGCAAAGCTGCCCATGCCGACTCTTCTAAGGCCTCAACGTCATCGGAGAAGGACACTCAGGTTCCTCCAGGAGGATTAGTTGAGTGGAAATGAAATGAAAACTTGAGTTAATTGAAATTGGAACGTTTCACACTTTTGATCCTTGCATTGTATTTAAATATGCAAGTGATGATGTAAATGAACTTTTGTTATAACATAAGCAATGTACAGTTGTTTGTATTCCGCATAATATGTATTTGATATCCCTTGTGAATGTTTTGGTATTGAAATTCACGGGAGTAAGTATGCATTACGACTCGAGAGTATCTCAGATTTAATCGTAATCTTGGGATCGGGTCGTGACACCATGTATCATGTTAAGCCCATTCCAATTGTGTGTAACTCTACATCCATTCACCATTTCAATGTTCCAAGACAAAAGAAAAATAAACAAGTAAATGCCACTCAATCGATGTGGGTATTTCTGAAGTGGCTGACTGCTGAATTCATACAAACACATGCCAAGTAAATTTAGGGCTGCTCGGAACACAAGACATGGGGAGTATATGCCACTCAACCGACTCCATAGGTGGCATATTTTTGGGCACTTTAGTTACTATGGATTGGGTGTTTTTTTATTTTAAATTAAGCATAGGATGTTATTTAAAAAAAATCAGCAACCATATACTAGAATTAAAGCCCAAAAAATTCGATGCCCTTAAATAACCCATAACGACAGGTACAATAACAGAATGTCGCTGGCATGGCATGAAGGGAAACATTGGCAAATGCACTGAAACCTTAACTCCATATCCAATATCACATAAAAATAAGGAAATGGCCACAGACACCACATAGGAAATCCTCTAAGATTCAAAAATAACAAACAAAAAAAAAAGGAACCCAAATAGGTACTTTAATTTGGGCACCAGTAACCAAGGCACAAGCAATTAATTTGTAGTTTGTACAGTAAACTGCACAACAATGCCCCCCCCCCCCCCCCAACCCACACACACACACACACACACAAAAAAAAAAAAAACACCATGAGTGCAAAAAGTATAATATCGCCAACGCCAACATGATGCTTGAATAATTTAAATCCACCCATCATCAAAGGAACCAACTTAGAAGGGGATGATTTTGAGCAAATAGCAACCGGCAGTGTGAGATCACAAATCCCAAATCACTAAAATTGCAGAAAGATACAAGAGTTACAAGCCAATAGATGAAATCACTACAACAAATCACAGAAACAAGCAAATGAAAAATGCAGGAAAGAGAAAAAGGAGCAGAAATGAATCAAAACCCTTGGGGCTGGTTTGCATTTACAAACCTCAAGCGCAAGTAGTTCTAGTTACATGTGAGCCTACAGATCTTGTGTTTGGATGGTCTGGTTACACAATGTCTGCATATATACTTTGTTCTTTGCAACAAAAAAACACATGTGATCAGATTTCCAGGTACAGGTAACTTGAGTACAAGGTGAATGAAATGAATTTCAAGGATCCAAACAACGCCTTGGTATGCATTTTCTAAATTCGACCAGGACAGGCTTGCAGATGCTAAAAAGCTTATCCCAACTCTTCCAACTGACAATTGATGGACTCAGGGGAAACCCAGTTCAGCCTGAGTAACACCGCCACACTCCTGCAGTATAAGTTTCAGGGAAAACCATCAGCTGAACGGTATGAATGAGTGAATACTTGAAAGAAAGGCATCTATTTTCCCATCTAAGCCCTGTTTGAATCCTCGAAACTCGGTTGCCTTGCACTCTGTTTACCTGCAAATTTAGCAAAATTAAACAAAGCATCTGTCACTTCCAGGCTACTCAGGTTAACTGAACACATCATTGCAGGCCACCTGTACTTAAAAATGTTAACTGGGTCAAAAAATTCTTTCTTTGTGAAGCCCATAGAAAACACCTGCTTCACATTTTTTTAGAGTACATTTTCATCAGAACTGAGAATGTGCACATATTGATCAAATCTCCAACCAGCAAAATTGCCCAGACTCAACTAGACATGCGGTTCTTCTTTTTCTTTTCCTTTTCTTTTTTTTTTTTCTACAAATACAAGCATTTTACCCAATCGATATAGGCTTTGATGATGATCACAACACAAACTTTAAAATGGGAATGAATTGGGCATGAATTTAAAGACCTGGAGAGAAAGAAGCGTGAAAGCTTCGTCATGGTCGGTCGTCTCTGTTTTTACAAACCAATGGTGACACTTAATCTCTCGAATTAAAACCCTAAAAAAATCAACTACAAGAAAATGAAAAGAGGATTTCCACACTAAAACAATCACTTAGATCAATCCAAATCAAACTCAAAATAAAAAAAGCGTTACAAGATTGCAGTACCAATTTCATGATTACAAATAGCATCGAAAGTTCAGATCTGAAAAAAAAAAAAAAGAGGTAAATTTAGACCATCGCAGCATAGGAAGATAAGGAAAAGCCGATTCAGAAGAGTTGCTTTCACTGCTTTGGCAAGAAAGAAAAGAAGATGATTTTGGGAGAGGAACGAAACTTCCAAAAACCCTAAAAACAAAGACAATAGAAAAAACGATATAACGAAAAGTTCCAAAAAAAACCCCCAATCGCAAATGTATGAAGCAAAAATCAAAGATTCAGTTCGGATTAAGCAACCAAAACTCAATAGAACACAAACAAACTGAGGGAAACAGAAATCTAAGCCCAAAAAAGGAGAACAAAACAAACAAAGAAGAAAACATCATTAGATGGAATATATACAAAGAATGAGAAAGATCAAACCACAAAACCTTTGAAAACTCAACAGAGATGAGCAGAAACGAAGGAAGAGTAATGAGAAAAGAGAGAAAACAGGCAAGAGAGCAACCCAAACCCTTCTTCTCCAATCGTTGTTGTGCACCCACAGAAGCTCCTCTTTCTTTGTTTGACCTTCTCCGGTGCGCAGAACCTGAGAGCAATGCCAGGATCCTCTCAATTTTTTCGAAGAAGACGCAGCAGTCCAGAATCCTCTGGATCCTCTTCTCCGCTGCTCCTCAAAGAGAATGTCGGATTCGTCGGGAGCGAAGGAGTATGAGGATTTGGGCGCGAAGGGAATGAGGTAAAAAGGATTTGGGCACGCTTTAGAAGATTGGCGCGAAGGGAATAACGCAGGGAGGGAACGATCTTTTTCAAGATTTTTTTTTTTTTTTTTTTCATTTGAAACGGCTTTTTCCTCTTCGAGTGGTTTGGGACCACTTCAAAATAGAAACGGCTAAAGGCCGTTTCAAGCCACCGTTTTTTATTTTAATTTTATTACTATAAAAAAAAGAGACAAGAAAATAAAAATAAAGAATACACCAACTTACAAACACGAAAGAAACAAACAAAATGCAATACCTACTAAAATACAAATAGATTAAACATAAAAAATAATAAAAGATCGAAAAACTCCCTCATTTGCTAGAACATCCGACTCTAAAAAATTAAAACCAAATTATTTCAAATAAAAACCAAAGCCTCAATAAAATAATAAAAGAACTACATAAAGAAATAACTCAATCAAACAAGCTCATTGTATCAAAACCCTCAAAGATCACTTGCTAAGATAAATAGCCAAAGAACAGAAAACAAGCCCTAGAACCAACAAGTTGGCACATTATCTAAAGATTAGTATAACACAAATACAAAAGATTCGTCAAGAGAGATAAGAACAAAATTAATGCATACAGAATCATGTCCCACAATGATAACTACAAGGCATGATACAAAGACAACTAAGATGGTCAAATGTTAATTGATATCCAAACCAACTGACAAGTCTATTCTGCCACCATACAAAGACTTCTAGAGCATAAAAAGAAAGATCAATTACAACTCAGGCTATCTTCTTGGTTATATATAATAAATTCTCATTTCCTTACAGAGCAACTTATGACTCAATGTAGGCTTTTAACATAATTTTTTTCCTATGCTATTCTTCCTAAAATGAAAAAAAAAAAGGATTTTGTAAGTGTCCCCGGTATGTGAGTGCACATCAAGTAATATTACCTTCCAATAGTTAACACAAGGATTGGCCCAAGTAAATCAACAATTTAGTACAATGCATACCATTTCCACCCACTAAATGGCTTTGATCTTCCAAACTTCTACTAGAGATGAAAATTCCCTGTGTAGAGTCAGAAATTGAGATGGGTTCCAGATAGATTAGTAATCTGACCTGTTAATGTCAATAGATCATCCTTTCTGGTTTGAGTGAGATTCTCCAGATGGCCCCTGTAAAATTCAAACAAAGAAGTCTGGATCGGTGGGACCGATCGAGTTCCCTCCGATGCTTAAGTCAGCCACCGAAATTGAAAATTCATGTAATGATTAGTTTTTGGTATGTTTTTGGCATACTTTTTTCTCCATCTCTTTCCCCCTTTATTTTGTTCTCCCCCAACTTCCTCATGTTGCTTTCCATATGAATAATTCTAACTAGTTGAAAAATAGTACCGTATGAACCGTAAACCATTGAACCTTGTAACAATTAGGTGATGCACCCTCTCTCTCTCTCTCTCTCTCTCTCTCTCTCTCTTTTATCTCTCCACTCTTTCAATCTTCTCCCCCCTTTGTAGCTGTTTGTCAATTTGTATATAAGGAGATTTGATGACCTTTGTCTTCTCTATCAAGAAAGTTACAGTAAATGTTCTACTATCCATCGATCCAATGGATTAGATTGTTTGCAGGATGAGCTATGACACACCATTTTTCCCACCTCCCCATTACAGTATGTGAGAAGATCATGGCCCCTTTTCGTGGGATGTTCTTTCCCCACTTCCGTTCTTGCCTCTCCCCCCACTGCCAGCTGTCATGTCTTTATTTGAACTAGTCTTACAACAGACAAATCATCCTTCTTGAGCTAATTTTGCAGGTTGGGTCCATTTTGGCCCAAACCCACTTCCAAGTCATTCAAACTTTCCCCTCACACCCCGTTCACACAAAGAAATGAATATGTTTGAATTTAAAGCAAATAAGATAGAAGAGGCCAAATTGCAAGGAAGAAAATAGCCAATGCCCTTAAAGGATGTAATGACCAAGCATGTAATATTATGTTGGCAGGCAATGTTGTGCATGGAGAATGCAACCTATAGAGTATTATTAAACATAATATCAGCTAAAGAAACATTGAGGCCGAGTAAACTTAGGAGCTGATCTAGCGCCCCCTTGATTATGAGGGTTTGTGTCCACTCTACCCTTCAAATATAGCACGCATTATATAGGTGAGGATAGGGACCATTATCCTCTTCCACTTCACCTTTGATTGGTCTATCCAAAATAGGAAGATGACATCAATTGCAAGAAATGGATATACATCATAACTCAACCAAAACAAGTCTCTGCATTGACTAGCCTACAAAGTATAGAATGATCACATAAAACCTTAAGTGAACATGATCCGGTGTAAATAATAAAAAAGACAGTACATATGACAGATAATTTACTCACTAATTCTTCATGCATCCGTTGAATTCCAAATCCAATCCAACCAGTAAAACTTATTACAACCCATCTGCAAAAGACACAACACCATTAGTTGAGAGGATGCTTTACTAAACTCCAAATTCAAGACTTCCTCAAGATTTTGGTGCATTTCTCCACGGAAAAGAACACGGAACTCAAAGGATATTATTTGGTGATATTTTTTTGAGATTCTTTTGAGCTTTTCCCAAGATTGGACCTCAAAATAGCTTAGAAATGCTTGAGGCTTGTTAGATCTAGAGTTTTGGAGCATCATATTGTAGATTTTAGCACTTTTGGTATATTTTTTGAAATTTTTTTATTTAAATTCGAATTTTTATGTTTGAAAGTTTGTATAAAATACATCTATCTAAGTCTTTTATTGAGTTAAATACTTTTATTTGATGTTGATCATTTGGTTTTTCTTAGATCTAGGCTTTTTTTATTTTTAAAGTTTGGAGCTTTTCTTGAAATCATTTAGATTTCATCAAATTAGTTTGTCAAATGTGTTTAAAATGTGTTAGATTTGCTTTTGGGTTCTATTTTGTCATAGATCTAAGGACATTTAGTGTAGATCTCGTTCTGGCATTAGGCTTCAGGCCTTGCTTCTTGAGCATTCATGTCTCATTCTAAAAATCAAGCCAAGGTAAGTTACAAATGTCTAAACTCCATTACTTTAAGTTAGCAAGTTAATTCATTTTGACATGGTGAATGTTACTTTAAATTTGAATCTTGAAGGTAAGCACACCTCCTAGCGCGACTCTAACCCTTGAGGGTAGGATAAGGGCTTCGATGTTGTAGGCCCGCCGTGGGCTCCGAGGGCTTTTACTTAACCTAAGCCCGGCCCGCATATATGATGATCGCGAAAGGGCTTACCTTGGCCCGGCCCGGGCTCGGCCCTTTGACAGCCCTATTTTGATCCAAGAAAGAGTCACCATCATATCAAAATTCAAAAATAGTATTTTAATCTTCAGTATGTGGAGAGAAATCTAGAGAGAAGATGGAAAGGAATGTACGTTAGTAATTACTTCACGACTAAGTGGGCCTACAATTATGATGAGAATGAATAGAGTAATTAAAGGATATTAAGTTATTAAAATTGTATTAAGTAAGCATGGCCCTCCATAATGCCAAGACTTGCAAGAAGAGGCCCCAACTGTATATTTGTTAGAATTAAAGAAAATCAAGGTCTCTCACAAATAGAAGAAAGGAGGGTCCAGATCTATTATTTGCAGTCAAAATCAATTACATGCTGGTTTTAATTTGAAATCAGGCTCTTTCATATATAATAATAGAAGATGATCAAAGGATTATTTGTATCAATGGCGTAGGCATGTTTGCGCATGCATGGGTATTTATCAAAAAAAAAAAGGAAAAAAATCAATTATTATTTCTGATTATCAATATCAGACCCTGTATCACTAGAGAAAATTGATAGGCATGAAAATTATAGTTGATAAATTATCATCGGCATATGAGTCGTAACAACATTATGATATTGTATTTACTGATATTAATAATTAAGGAAAGATTCTAATAAATTTATCTGCCGGTAGTTTATTTTCCTTTTTTGGTAGAAAATGCAGTAGTTGAGATGAACTGCCTTTGTTTTTTAATAAAAAAAAATGTGATTCAGCCATTTTGCAAAGTAGAATGATCAAATGATTATTAGAATAATGTGATGCATGTGATTTTCTAGCTGGCCTCTGAAAATCAGATTCCTGATGTGGAACATTGATGATGATAAATGGAGCATGAATTGCTATGTTTGGACTCGGTAAGTGCAACTCGAAATCGTAATCTGGCATTTTGAATACTTTACTGTTCCATTTGGGACAAGGTATAAGATGGAAGATTTTATCCCATGGGAGTAGGGCTGGCAAACGGGCCGGGTCGGGTTTATTCGGGTCGGGTCATAGATGGATCTGTTCTTTGGACTCCCAACCCGTGACCGACCCATTTTTTAAACGGGTTGCAAGTTTGTAGCCCACACCCACTATACTTCGGGTTGGCCTAAACCGCCTAACCCGCAATAAATAAGGGTCAGGTTAGGCTAGGCTGGCCGGACCCGAGTCCCTCATCTTTTAATTAGTTTTGAGCATTGTGAAAAAGTGAAGGTTGACGACATTCGAACTCAAGACCCATTTTCTTTCAAATGACAACTAAACCACTACAACTCCTCACTACTCTATGCATTAAGAATAAATAGAAAAAGAAAGGATGGTAGCCATCAAATTTACTTCAAACTTTGACAGGCATTTAGACTTTGTGATAGCCTGATAGGGCTGGCAAACGGGCCGGGCTAATTCGGGTCGGGTCATAGATGGATCTGCTCTTTGGACCCCGAACCCGTGACCGACCCATTTTTTAAACGGGTTGCATACTTGCATGTTTGCAGCCCACACCCACTATACTTCGGGTCGGGCTAAACCGCCTAACCCGCAATAAATGTGGGTCTGGTCAGGCCGGGCTGACCTGACCCGAGTCGATCATCTTTTAACTAGGTTTTAGCATTGTAAAAAAGTGAAGGATGACGATATTCAAAATTAAGACCCATTTTCTTTCAAATGACAACTAAACCACTACAACTACTCACTACTCTATGCATTGTTTTATCTAAAAAAGAATAATTAGAAAACAAAAGGACGCTAGCCATCAAATTTACTTCAAACATTGACAGGCATTTAGACTTTGTGATGTGTCTAGAAAAGTAATAGAATATTGAATCCTACAAAGTAGGAAATTGGAACGTCATTAAGATTGCATATCTTTCTTGATATCTTTTTGGCTAAGATCAAGGAAAGTCATTAAGATTTGAAATGGATTTAAAATGGAAAAACTCCACGTATTTCTCAAGTCAGCAAGAGGCTAAGAGTTAAGTTAAATGAGCCAACCGGGTTAGGTGGGCCAACCCTAACCCAACCTGTTTCTATACGGGTCAGCAAATCCTAACCCATGGCCGACCCGTATATGTGGCGGGTCGGGTTTGGCGGGCCAGAAAGGGGTCGGGTCATTGGGTCGGGCCAAATTTTGCTAGCCCTACATGGGAGCCTAACCACGGCTAGGAGTGCTCATGGGCCGGTCGGCCCAGTCTGCTTTGGGCCAAGTTTGTGCCACAGTCTGAGTCCGGCACGGCCAAGTTTAATAAAGGGGTCAGAAGACTCGGTATTCAAATCTGACCTAAATTTTGGGCCCGTTTAGCATATGGACCAGGCTTAGATTAAGTGCTTGAAAATCCAAAGTCCAGCCTGGACAAGTAGTGCTTGTAGTTTAGTCCTTACTTGTTTGCTCTTAACTAACACGTGATAGAAAGCTCGGCTGGGCCTTATATATTTCAGGCAGGCAAGGTACAAACCAAGCACTTATGCCCCCTTTCAAGCTTGAGCTGGAAATCGGCATATGTTTCTAAAGTGAAATTGGCTTGATATGCCTCATCTTGCACCACCCTTGGACTTGTGTTAAGGCTCATAGGTCCTGCACCTCAATCAATACAATACCCTTGTTGCAAGCTGAATGAAGGACATGTAATTGGGTTTTTCGGTCCTAATACTTAAATGATAATTTGATGGATTAACTATATACATATAAAGGAATTACTTATTTAAACGAATATTTGATGGATTAACAATATACATATAAAGGAATTACGTATGTGACAGAGAGTCTTTGTGTACACTCATTGCATTGAAGTGTGGGGCCCATCTTTGATCTCAAAACCCTCTGATGCCTTCTGCCCTTATCATGAATTGTCACTAAATCCAATTTGACATTCATTGTAACCATCTTCTACTTCATTCATCCAATCAATCTATGGGTAGACTCTCAACACTTCCTCTTCTCTGCAGTATTTTTTTTTTCTCTATGCAACTACTCATTTGATATCACATTTCACAAAAATGACGTGGACCTGGTTATTTCTATTTTTCTCAATAATCCAAATACACTATCTCATTAAGTCTTCCTCTTCTTCTACTCTTGCAATTGCGGTAAAGGAAAATAAATCAGATAAGGATTTTGACAATTGATGCAATTGTTATTGCTTATTGTGCTCTATTCGTTATTATACCTGAAAGCTAAATCATTGTTAACCGAAAAAAAAAAATTGCACCTGGCAGGAAAAAAAAAAAAACCATCTTGCTTCTCCTTCACTCACTTCATCCTTTTCATGGTTTCACACATTACCCTTATTCGAACTCCGGCCCATCTACATAACGAATGGTCAAAATGACATGATGCCTGATAACTTAATAGACTTGTTAATATATATTAGTTTTTCACACGCAAAAACTGGTCGTGTCATGTAGACAAATTGTCTGATAAAATGTTTTTCTCCCCACTTAATAGGAAGGCCTTGAGGGTTTTTTTTTTTTAATGATTGGTTTGGCATTTGTAGTGGGCCAACCAAAAAACCATTACATGCTAAAGTAGTTTTACGGACTAATGTGAAATTCTCATTAAAAATAATAGACACCCCATAATATCAAACCCACAAATAAAATAAATAATCACAAAACAATCTGATACAAGTATTTTTGTGTGGTGGATTTATGTCTTGACTCATGGTATCACACTTAAGACACCCCAATGATAGAGCCCGCGGTAAACCCACATGGGGATATGAATAGAAGAAGAGTCTAGAGCATGGCAGCTAAAAGCATTAAACAGAGGATTTGGACTCCACTTTTTCCCCTAAAAAGATCCCACTTGACAAAATAAATAATAAAATAAATTAAAATAAATAAATAAATCTGAATGAAGAAATGAGCAGTGATCACTATTCACTTCTCTACTTTCCATGAGTCCTCATGGCCTTAAAACTATTGGCAAAACTATTCATGACAATTAAAGACTTGCATAGGATAATGAAAGTTTGATGAACAAGATTATACTTTTAGATAACTATTTCATCTAGTTCGGCTTTGGTCATTCAACCATAAAATGTTTTAGAATCCGTGTCTGACATGGATAAAACTTGAGAAATTCTATATGTACCCACCATTTTTGCTGAACACACTCACATAACTTCTTCATGTGTAATTTTTTTTCTTCTAAAGGTGGGTGTGCTCAGCAAAAATATTAGGGGTGCATATAGAATTTCCCATAAAACTTTTGATGTATTACATTAGAAAAAATCAAGATAACTTTGATTGGTTTTGTTGTTACTATTTTTCTTCCTCCCTCCCTCCCTGATGTTTTTGAAAGAGGTAAGAAGCAAAACACCCCTCTTTTCCTTCTGTGCCCTTTCGTGCATGCTTGATGTAAGGGATCTTCAAGTCCAACTCAAAAAATATTAATGTTAAATCTCATTTCCGAAGGAAATGAACTCTTCTACTTCTTTTTTTAGGAATCCAAAGAGTTATCTTGAAAGGAAAATGCAAATGTTTAGAGAAAGTATCCCCTAACTAGTCAACACACTCATGGTTGAGTGGTGTTGGCACCTTAGTTTCATACACATGCCCAGGGATCTCTGGATTTAGTTAAAATAATCGCTCTTGTACCAATAGCCAAACATTGTCTCTGGTAGGTGGAGTTGGTGTCTATGATAGTTCACTATTTTCATGTTTTGGATCTTTTGCTTACCTCTTTGTATGGAGAAGGCTAACTTCTTCTTAATATTCTTCCTCCATCTGCTTTAAATCTTGATGATGTTATATTGTTTTTCTTCTTTTTGTTAAATGATAATTGCATGTATACGTTTGAGCAGTAAGTTAAAGGGCATTAGAGTATATGATCTTAAGAGTAACAATTACAACTTTAATCTTTATGTTACGAGGAGGATATATGGAATGATTTGGAGAAGCTGTATAAAGGAATGCATCTATCACTTCAATATCTGGTTCTTATATATGGCTCATTTAAATGACTTTTTTTTTTTATATTTAAATCTTAGAGGGCACTTTTTCAAGACGACTAGCTTTCTCTATATCCATTTGTTTTTGGTCATTGAGGATATTAGTTTGATTACTAATCAAGCTTGGACCGTGGGTTTGTCATGCCTTTTGGTGGGCTTGAAGTATTCAATTACTAATTTTCAATTTGCATAATACATTTTGATTTTTCAGATGTGTTGATGTTAGAAAATTTTGAAGGGAAAAAAGGCTACATTCTTAGATTGTTTTAAGTCTCTTTTCAGTTTTGGTGGTTGCAACCTGCTTTTTTTACTCATGCAGGTCTAAGTGTGTCAATTGGGTAGTGGAAAGCAGAAGTTGACTACTTAATGTTTCAGATATTCATAAATGATGGGAAGGATTACTTTGACTAATCCTGTTTTTCGTATCTGTTTTAATGTTTAATACCTTTGTTCAGGTGCATGATATTTATTATTGATAGAACAAAGAAGCTTCAACGAATTCTTCCGCGGAAAGTAACTGAGGAAAATTAGTCTTTGCGGTCGTCTTGCTCGTGAAATTCTTTTCAGTTCTGACCATACATCATCTATCAATTATTGGGACTACCCTAATGTAGCCTCTACATGACAGGGAGCAATTCTCATACAAATCATGGGCTATCATCCAATTGTCATATGGCACTCTGTTAGTTGTCAATTGTTCATCTCCTAAAGTGATTTTTTTAACCATTATATGGTTCGATAAGCTTTCAATAGCATATGACATTTATGTTGTTAAGGTGACATTCTTAGAGGTTCAAGAAGTCAACAGATTGCTAAATAAATATGTGGAAAACAAATGTGAAAAGTTGCAGAGGTTCATGGAACTTTATACAAGTTTGAATCTAATCTGATTTTTTTTTTATTATTATCCTTTCTTCTATAAAGTACATGTGCCTAGAATTACTCCTATTGGCATTCATTAAACTTAAATAATATTCTGATTGAGTTATAGCAAGAGGTATAGCAAAGACTGAACAACCGGATAACTAAAACTTGACACCAAAGAGGTTTTCTAACTCCTCAAATCTAAGTTACCATAAAATTCTCCTCCTCCCTCTCCATGTTCCCTCTCTTGAATTAGCAGTAACTCTATCTTCATTTTCTAACTTATGAAGCTTTTAATTTGTTTGCGGCTCCAATTCTTATTTTGAATGCTTTTATTTTTTTCTTTTAAGCTTTAGCTTTATTTACTCACCCTTTTTTTACTAATTCATCCCTTCTACTTAACAAATCAATTTAGATATATTTTTATTTTTTTAAAAATATTTTTATTTGTAATTTTTTTATTTATAATTAGGCTCGGGATTAATACGGGCTTGCTTTGCTAGTTATTATATTATATCATATGAAGTGAACTGATTTCGATTGAGAAATCAGACATTTGGAGGCAATTGATTTTGACTGTAGGCCATGTCAGCTTCCTCATGCTATGGTATACTATTTAATCTCCATTAATATTCTTTTTCTTTAAAGTTGAATGTTGGTTGCAAAAAAAATTTGAAAAAAACCCTTAATTCTGGCGTTAGGAGAAGCCACATCAACTTATTGGAACCCATTTGTGGATGTGTCCTTTCAAAAACACATAATATGTGTATTTTCAATAAAAAAGTGTCTCTTGGACTAAATATGTGCTTTTTCAATAAAATGTCTTGTGGGCCCATTTGTGTGGATGTAACCCAATTCAAAGGGATGCCTTCCAACTCTAAAAGTTAATGTTATTTTTAAATGCAGAAATGCATATGAATTATTTATTTTGTGTATGCTAACATCGATTAAGCGATGAAAGGTTTGATTTTTATAATTTTCTAGTTGATTTGAATTATTTAATTAGTTTATTATAAATAAATTTATATAAATAAAAAGTTAATTTTAATATATTATTCAGGAATTAACCATGCACATAAACCTTATATACAATTAAATCAAATTTCTAGACTCAACGCCACTCCCCCCAACATAAAAGTCATTTCCCCCGTACACCTCTAATTCCTATAGTCTCACATAAAGCAGGGAAGCACTTTCACCTTCCCAAAACGCCCAACCCTCTCCATAATCCCTCCCTTCAAAATGACCACCAATGCATCTCAACTACTGATGAACAGATTTCACTCTTTTCCTCCTCTTCATTTTTATCTTTCTTCTGCCATGGCGCTGCCTATCCAATCCACTGTCACCACTACGGCACCACCCGTCACTTTGCTCATCACAACTACAGAAACACCTTTTCATCTTTGAAGGGCAGAGGTCAGGAATGCTCCCTTCTAACCATGTTAATGTGGTTTGGTGATGTAAGTATTTGATATCTTCTTTTCTTTGTTCTGTCAATCTGAAATGATATTTTCTATTTATTTACTTGAGACTCTTTTAGGTTTATGCAGAGAGTTTCAATCTTGGGATTATATTGTTGTTAGGTCAGTTTTTACTTGTGGAGGATACTATGAATGCCCATTATTCTATGATTCCACTGAAGATCAAGCACATTCTTCCTTTATCCCAATTAAATTGATAGTGTTGGAAGTGTTGAACCTAATGTTAGCCCCTTTCTTATTGAGCAAAAGGATGTTGAACGATGTCGCTGTGAGAGCTTATCCTTATCATAGCCCTGCTATCTCTCTTACCAATATATATATATATATTTTTTTTTTCACATATTTGTTTTTTCTATATTTTCTCTGTCACTTCTTTTCCTACAATCTGATATAAATACCCATACCCAAAAAAGAAAAAAAAACCATTTTTTTTCACATATTTGTTTTTTTCTGTCACTTCTCTCTCTTTTCCTACAATCTAATATAAATACTCATACCCAAAAAAGAAAAGAAAAAAAAAAACCATTGTTTGCACTCACTTGAGATCAATTAGTATTTACGGAATCACTGCAAGATGCCTTAAGAAAATCCTTGATCAAAACTTGCAGGTGCACGAAGAAGATGTGATGCCAAAAACATGATGAACGATGTTGAATGGGAAGACAAATGCAAAAGGGTAGGCCCCATGCCTAGATCTCAGATAGAGACTGAAGAAAGTGTAATTTTTACAAAAATTCATGACAGTCATTTAGATAGAGACTGAAGAAAGTGTAATTTTTTACAAAAATTCATGACAGTCATTATTAACAAATTTTAATACTTCATCATTTCACAAAGACAACTTAATGGTCTACATTGGTTTTTGCTGTCTTCTTAATGTTATATGACCTATATGACCTAAACCTAATGTGTCCATCAAAATTAAAGGCTAATTTCAACCACTGAATCTCTTGAAGGAAATTAAAATTATCCCTTTTTGCGGTATTTTAGGATTTTATTGGATCTTAATATGATTTAGCAATACGATTTGATTAGCTCAGTGGACTGCTGATGTAGAAGCACAAAGCCCGATTTTGCTCTTCCCTTTTGATTAGTGTCGAGATGGAGAAAAGACCACTTCATATAATTTTGGTTTATAAGTATTTGTTTGGATCAAGTCACAGATACAAAAAATCTTGAAAGTATTATTGCCACTTTTTTAATACAAATTTTAATTTATATGTTTGTAGATGTTGAGATTATTGTTTTAAGGCCTTTTTATTTTTGAATGAAATAACTTACAAAATAAATGAGTTAAAAACTAAAATTTATAACTTCATATCTTAGTACTTACTACTTCATAAATATCTACCACATTTTTCTTCTTTTTAATCAATTTGGATATATAGAACTTTTAAGAATGATTTTAATAATATAGTATGTTTATTTTGGATATGAGATGTGAAGCAAATAATTAAGGGTTCTTTCAAATTGTCATTAGCACGAGGAAGAAAAGTTTTTAGTGATTTTTCTTTCATTAATGATACATATGAATACTTCACATAGGTATTACAGTTGCCATGTTTTTTTTTTTGCAATGGGAGTTTAAAGTTGGCCCGAGCTTTGGCCAACGAGGAATCATATATATGGTTTTGCAGATACATCTTTGAGGTAAATCAGTCACAATGCCCAAGTGAATGCATGGTTCATGAACGTTAAAAAAAGACAGCTTACAAAACAAGCAGTTGTAGTTCTCTCCATCCATTGAAAATCAATAGAGGCATGTTAAAACACCTCACTCAATCCAATGTTAGCATAAAGTTGAGGACTACAATCTCAAAACCTCACTCAATCCAATTTTCATTCCTTTTTTAAATCAAATATAAAAAATAAAGAGATCTCAACATTATTACTTATGAATGATGCAAATTTCATGCACAAAAAATGGTTGTGGTTTAAGAGTTGGGTTTTCTTCTATGCTGACTTGGACTCGATGTGTATGCTCAGATGAGTTGATATATCATTCAATTCAATGCTTAATGGTTTTGATAGTTTGGAGAGAACTCATTGTTGGGTTTTGGTTTGGAGAAGTTGACATAAGTAGATGACTTTGGTTTATTCTTATTTAATTTATTTTTAATAGTTTGATAGATGATGCCCCCACTTGCATCTAACCACCCACATTCAAGCTCTCTCTCTCTCTCCCCGTTGATTTTTCTTCCCATGCTACTTTTTCCCTAATTCTCAACATTTCCATGAAATTCCTACAACTTTAGGGAAGCCCAGATTCTGGATAGCAATTGCTTTTGTTTATTTTTTCTTTGTTTCGGATTTTGGGTGGTGACTGCCCAAAATCTCTTCCAATTCCTTTTTCCTCTTTGATTATTCATCATTTTGTTTCATCTATTTCTATGCAGGAGATTGAGATATTTAGGCATTGGATGCGACCCCAATGATTGTGGTAACACTTAGGGAGAAGGGCTTGGATCATTCTATCAGTGCGAAGGAAAGAGAAGCAGTTGCCTCAACTAAGTTTCGTTCCGAAAGAAAAAGCAGATCGTGTCCCTTTTTTTTAGAAGAAAGTAGGAGGCTAACACAAAAGGTTAAAGTTTCTGCTTGCAGTTTTTTTTTTTCTTACAAAAAGAAATCAAAATCTCAAGAATCCAGATCCACTACTTTTTGTAGACACAAGCAACCTGCCAAGCGGGTTGTTCTCTTTTGTTGCCGGCAACAGATCCTGATTACCTCCCTCTCTTTGATCAAAACCATATATGCATATTTGTGGCGTACATGACTTAATAACAATTTGTTCCTGTCTTCTTTGTTACATTTTTAGTGTTGGTTGGAAGTTTTTGAGTATAATTCTATAAGAAATTCTTTAATTTTGGGTTTTTTTTTTGTTGTTCTTTTTACGAGTTGTCATTGTTGGATTTTGGTTGTTTTATTTATAATAAAAATGAAGTTCTGCTTACAAAGGGAGATGAACTTGTAGAGATGGGTCATAATCATGAAGCTCATCCTCATGGGGTTTATATTTTTTTGTCACATCTGATGACAAACGACATCCTCCATGTTCATTAAGGTTCTTCTATGGTATAAGGTGAACACACACACATTATGGTCATAAACAAATTAAAGGGTTACAACAACTGGTTCAAGGATTGAATTTTGTGATAATTAGACCAGAATTGTTTGTTGGCATTGGATATGGATGTGAGGGCCCCCACCTTATCTCTCATAGTAAGGTGAGAGATGCTCTCATAGGAGCATCTCCCATATATATATCACAATTTTAATTGATTCTTTATATTGAGAGCATCAAATGAAATGGTATTTTGAAATTTGCAGGAACAACTTCACATGTTTCCTCTAAGATGTAGACATGAACCTGAAGGGTATGTCGTTTGTATTTTAGTTTCTCTTCTTTTCTCTAAGCTTATATTCATTGCTTGCAGATCTATGTTTTGTTTCATAATGAACCTTAATTTTGCAACTTTGCTTTCTTCATTCCATTCTATGAGCCCTTAATCATTAGTGGAATTTAGTGTATGGTTCTTTGCTTGCAGGCAAAATGCTTCAAAATTGTTTCTTCTATTTAACACTAATGTGCACAAACAAATTCAAAAAGCTTCTTGTATCCAAAACTCTGTGATGAATGATCAAGTAGTACATGCATCTGTAAGTGGTGTATTCTTATCATACTAGGATAAGAATTTGAAAAGTAATTACTTTAAATGTAAAATTAACAGTAAAGGAACAATTTCTTTTTTTCTTTTTCTTTATCTTTGTTTGGGGGAAGGCTGTTATGGTACCAATTTACTGGGATATACTTTTGTGCAAGTATCAACCTTGTGAACAACCTTGCCTGAATTTAAAAAAGTTACATGCCCTGCCCACATTTCCCGGGTTGCATCTATCAAATATATAGGTATTTGGGTACCCATTTTAATTCCGAAGAAGGGAGAGACCAAATAAGACCAACAATGAAGTGGTTAATAAAGAAATATTGGATTGTGATTTAATGATGAACAGAACCGCAAATTGTAATAGCATTTAGTATAATGTGTATAGTTACTTGAGCCAGTTGAATACGTAGGAATTCATGATGAAATGAGCTTCTAAGAAGGCCTATTAAAAAGTGAACTTGGGAATTGGTTGTTTTTTTTTTAAATGGATGATGATAAGTCCCTTTTTTTCATATATATATATATATATGCAATTCTTATTGATTTTTCATATTGGCCACGTCAAATGAGTTATTGATAATTAATTATTAGAGAGCAAAAGGCTAGCTATATTTGAAAGAAAAAGCTTATGTTTTATATAATATCAACTTGACTAAGCTAAATTGGGTATCCTAATTTTATTTCAACCTTTAGTTGGTTTAAGCTTTCGGGCAAGAAAAAAAAAAGGAAGAAGAAGAACTTTTCAGTATATTATCTACTTGACTATGCCATGTAAGTTGTCCTACCTTTTTCTCAACCCATAGCTGGTCTTAACTTGAGACAATTAAATATGTAGGAAATTCATGGTGAAATGGGCCTCTACGAAGTATTATTAAAGAGGTGAACTGGTTTTTTCTTTCCTTCTTTTCTCTTTAATTGCACATTTATGGTACATCATATAGTAACATTGACTTTTGCAGCTATGTGATTTGGTTTATGCAGAATGAGGCCCAATGTTTGTTGGAATATGAATTTGGGAGCATATCTATAGTGTTAGGTTGTAGATACAGAAGTACTCATTCCTTTAATGGAGAGCTTATCATTCTTGATCTGTCGAAACTCTAAAGTTACATGTTATTTTCTCTGTTTTCCTAACTTCTGAGATTAGTACACAAAAAAAAAAAAAAAAAAAACCTAACTGTTTGTGCAAAAACTGTTTGTATGTATTTCATGGTTGAGTATTGTATTATATCACAAAGTCCTCCTATGCACACACATCTGTATTTATGTAATGTTTCTCACAGTTGATTTTTTTTTTCCAAACCACAAAAGATATTGCGCTCGTGATCTTTTGTTAAGATTATGTTTAATCCTATAGCTCCATGATTTCTCGGCCATGCATAAACTGTTTACATATTTCTAAGGTTGACCACTGTATTTCAATATACAAAGTCCTTATATGCATGCATATCTATATCTATTTAAAGTTTGTTGCAATTATGTTCTTGCATACTTGAACCCCAACTTTAATTTGTGCATGGAACTTCCATGCTACCTATCTTTTCTTTCTTTCTCTCTTTTTTCTAATTTTTATTTTTTAAAAATTTCACTTGTTTTTATCTACATTGATTTCCATAGTGTTGCCTAACTATATAGTTGTGGTTCCTACATTACTCTGATTACGACTGAGGTATTTAACATAGTCTCTCTATCATGTGTTGTTGAGGTTTGTAGACATTTGGTGCAATTCATGTTTTTTTACAATATATCTGTTACCAAGTGATGACTAAGTCTGTATTGGTGATGTTTTCTCTACATTTATATGCACTGATTGGGCTAGATTTTCAGGTTTCAATCATCTGCAATGCAGTAGCATAAAATGTTACAAAGAACTATATTACAAAATACTTTCACTAATTTAATGCAGTGATTGAACCTGTTTTACAAGTACCAATGTCTATCTGCTGGGATTGGTTCCACTGTAGTAGATGTATGTAATATAAAAATGATCTTTATCTTCCCTCTTTCTATGGAGTTCGTGTTGCAAATGCCATTAGTTTCTTGCTTGTGCTCAGCACGGGCATCTTTAGCTTGTTATATATAATATGAAGCTAACTGGTTGCAATTGAGATTCAATTGAGAAGCTGACTGGTTGCAATTGAGATTCAATTAAGAAATTGCCAATTTGACTCTCATCAATGCCTCTCTGTTATATTATTATTATATGAAGACATGCCTTTTAGATTTTCACCATCCTTTAAATCATCCAATGTTTCCTCTCCCATCTTCCTTCCACCCTTTTAACTCTTCCATTACAGTTATGAACAGTCACCCCTCTTTATTTCATACATGCTCCTGAATGTCTCTCCGCGTTCCTCTGTGCATATTATTTCCTCTATCTCGCCAACACCTCTCACGGGTTACACTGCCAATCCATCTCCCTCTCTTTCCCATCCTCTCCAGCACATCCATCAGCAATCTCCATAGCGGGCGCTCTCGCTATGATTAAGATTTTGCTACAAGGTTAACTCAGCTCGGTCTCTTGCTTCATGAATTTTCTCTTTGTTGTTGCAAACTACACTTCCTCGCTCCTTTTTCCCCTCCACTACTTGGTCATCATTGTCACCACAGCCCCAATCAATGGTGGGCCTCTTCCAAGTATCCACCACATCCGTCCACTCTTAGATAGAGGTACCTTATCTTCCAACTGTTTCCCATTTTTCTTTTCATTTTCCATCCTTTGGTTCTATGTACTTTGTGTTTGGATATGCATATGGTGTTTGACAAAATGTCACAACGAATTCCTATGGCGTGGAATGTCAAGATGATGGGTATTTTTTCCCCTTAAGCCATATTTTTTAAGATGTAATATTGCCAAATGTTATAATGATTGAGCATACATCCTATTTCAGTATGGTCGATTGCAATTCTGATTAAGAGTTCATGCATAATCTCAGTGTTTGATTTATGCCAACATAACCCTCTACAGAACCCTCATGTTGTAGACCTTCAAGTTCGTTAGCCGAGGGTTGGAGACTGAACATTGTTGATTGAGGATGGATAATTGGAGTAAGAGACAAATGGAGCTGATCATTTTTAAGTAGGTAAGTGTCACTCCATGTTTCTATTGTTTATTTGTTCTGTTTTATGATTGGTGATCATTCAATGTTGTCCATTTTCTTTATGGAATGCTCTCAAGTTGTTGGAATTGATTTGACATGCTATGATGACAACTAGGTATATATTGTTGTATTGTCACACAACCTCCTCACATCATGTATGATTATTTCTCTGGTTGATTTTTTCTCCTCGTATTTAAAAACTTTTTGCCTCTAGGATTTTGAAATGTGGCTGAAAATTAGCATGTTCATGGATTTGTTAGGAATTAGAAGATTTAGGTCCAAGAAATGAACATTGGTTGGAATTCCCTTTATAACTAGCAGGAATGAAATGATGTCAATGGCAACTCTAGAACAAATTTACATGGTCATTAATTTCTTAATGAAGGCAAATCAGAGCAAAATCCAGATATGCTGATAGATTAGTTTGGAATATTCAAACATGTTTAAATGCCATTTGGTTAATCACAATGCAAATTAGGAATTGTAATATAAATGTCTACCTTGACAAACTCGTACACGGCAGGGTTCAATTATAACTTTGATCCAAATTCACACTGAAATTAAATAAATAGAACAAAATACAGAAAACTCAATATTCCAAACTAGTCTACCAACATACAAATTCCCTTTACATGAATCCCACTAAAAAGTTACTCACAATCTGCGGCTTGATTGACTTCCCTTCCATCTCTAGGGTTCTAATCTTCTAAAAATTATAGTAAAACTCTAATTCAGATTACAAGAATAAATAGAAACAAAGAAACATCAATAAAAACCCAATATTAGATTACAAAATGGCAGATCATAGTGTTATAACTATCAACCTATGAAGCATCCTAAGAAACAAAACGACACCCCATTTCTTTAAAGAATCAAAAGGACAAAAGTTGGTCTCCAAAATCAAATGTTAGCAACTCTATTTCCCCTTTCAGCCAAAGAAAAAAAAAACATGATAGCAGAAGCAAAATGAAAAGATCGACTTACTGCTCAAAAGAAGGCACAATTTTCTGACAGAGGAATCTCTGATCAACAAAACTTGAAGACTTAGTTAGATAGGAAAAGATGAATGAGAATTAAAAAAGCAAAAAAAAAAAAAAAAAAAAAAGAGGGAAAAAAGAGAAAAAATCTGGATAATGATAGAGGGAGGAGCAGAATCTTACTATTCATTGCTACCTCTGAAGAATCCTAGGAAGATGTTTTGCATGTTTTGTTAGAATGCAAAAAGTGAGACTTCTTTCGCTTCTTTGCTTTGCCCCTGAAGATTCAATTTCATTTGCTATTGGTATCTTCTTTTTATTTGGTGCCTGAGATTTCGGTTTATTTGTCGCAAAAATGGAGAAATCAAAGCATCACACGGCTCACTACCATTCCTAACCATAAGAACTGAATCAAGAAACTCAGAAAGCACAGACATACATCTATCAAGGGGTATGCCATGTTTCCTTTAATCTCTCTCATTTTTTAACTTTTTTAATTTATTGAGATCTGGGTTTTGTTTGTATTTGGGTTCTGTTGGTGGATTTTGAGATTTTCATGGATTATTGATTTAATTTCCACTCTATGTCAATTTTTTAAATAATTTTTTATATTTTAATTTTCATATAGGCACCCATCCGCAAAAGGGGTATGCCAGTGTGTCCTTTAATCTCTTTGTTCTGTTCATATTTTTTTAAAATCTCTGTTTCTGTTCAAATGACTGTGGAAAGTCCCAACTCTGAATTGGATGCAGGCAAATGTCTCATAAATGATACACCCCCCGACCAACAAGTGCTTTAGGCAGTAGTAACCCATTTTGAGGATGTTTTATATTAAGAATTAAGATTGATATGATATGATTCGGTTCAAATATATCCTGCACTTGGATCAATGTCTATGTGGCCCTTAACTGCAGAAAATGAATGATTTTCTCATTGTTCCGTGTTACATACTACACACTCATGTCCCAAGATTAAAGCATTTTTTTGTAAATTTAGCAGAAGATTCAAACCCACAGTTAGAGAAGAACTTTCTACAGACAGTAGAAAGAGCTTTCCAAGAAAAATGTTAAACCACTCCAAATCTAGAAACCAAAACTGTAGAAAATGAGATATCCTTGTTCTCAAAAAATATAATTACTGTAAAATTAAAACGCTGGAAACTGTCACAAACTTGCCCTTAGTATAGTCCATGTACTCCTATAGGGTAGCTTCTTTGTTTTGCTCCCTGAAATTTCAATTTCATTCGTTTCTGGTATCTTCTTTTTATTTGGTGCCTGAGATTTTGGTTTATTGTCCCAAAAATGGAGAAATCAATGCATCACACGGCTCACTACCATTCCTTACCACATGAACTGAATCAAGAAACTCAGAAAGCATGGCCATACATCCATTTAGAGGTATGCCATGTTTCCTTTACTCTATCATTTTTTAACTTTTTTAATCTATTAAGATCTGGGTTTTGTT
The DNA here is from genome assembly GCA_003546025.1 of Camphora micrantha. Taxonomy (NCBI): domain Eukaryota; kingdom Viridiplantae; phylum Streptophyta; class Magnoliopsida; order Laurales; family Lauraceae; genus Camphora; species Camphora micrantha. The sequence goes on from QPKB01000001.1 coordinate 54,875,140, forward strand.
TCTAGTTGGATTCTGTTGGTGGGTTTTGAGAATTTCATGGATTATTGATTTTAGTTCTACTTTATGTCAATTTTTAATGATTTTTTTATAATTTTATTTTTATTGAGGCACACATCCACCAAAGGGGTATGCCAGTGTTTCCTTTGATTTCTCTGTTTCTGTTTATATTTTTGTAAAATCTCTGTTTGGAGAGTCCTTTTCAATGAATTTCTTCAATGTGATTCTTTCAATCTCCCTCTTATACTTTCTTTGACCATGTAGAAAAAACAGGGGGAACTTTGCTAGAACTAGAGCATATCTTGCTAGAACCAGAGCATATCTACAATATGTATCAGGGAAATGACTAATATCCATATACATTACCTATAGCACATCTACAATATGTATCAGGGAAATGACAAATATCCATATACATTACCTATAAGCACATCTACAATATGAGAGGAGAATTGATTCAAAGCATGTGAGTTTTTTTTTTTTTTTTTTTCTAACTTTATTCCCTATTGTTTATAATTTCACAAGAACCAATTGGAGCCGATTGTAGACTTGTCAGTTACTTTGGTGAAGCACCATTGACATATCTGGCATACAGTCTTAAGCCTATAAACCAAATTAACATGTTAAGATTTAGATAATCTCAAATCACATTACCATCTTAAGCCTAGAAGTCTGCATATCATTGATAAAACATTCATCAAACAATTAGAGAGTGCTTGCTAGAACATGTGGAATTAACAAAATACTGGACTTATCCCACTTGCATAGACAAGGTAAATATAACAAAGTTTTCTCCACTTAGACAAACTTAGTTCTTGCCATTTTAGGCTGATTGGAATTCTACCCTTGCAACTGGAGGAGCACAGAAGCCCCATAGATACCGCCTTAGAACTTTGCTCTTTCACATGTATTTTTTGAGTTTCTTTTCCTTTAATTGTAATAATTGAATAGCTAATGTTACTGTTGCATGCACCTATTTTGAAACTTTGGTTTTTAATATTATGTGGTTGATGAGTTACCTTCCTCTTCAATGCAGTGATATCCATAAATAAAATCATAGAGCATCTTACCCAATAAGTGCCATTCAAAATGCTTGCCGAAGATTGTAAGGTTAGATATTGTTGCTTTTCCGAGTGATTTGTTTGAATTTCTTTTGCTTCAATTGTTCAACTTGACTTACCTAATGTTAGTATTGAATGCACCTATTTTGGTATTTTTTTTATTTTAATATTCTCTGCTTATGAAGAGCACAAAGCTCGTTTTCCGAAAACTTCCATTTGAAAGATTGGTCCATGAAATTGCCAAGGAATTTAACATGAGTTTGAAAAGGGCTTTCTCTTAATTTGTATTTAGGGATACTCTAATGAATGTGACATTAGATGTTGCTGCTAATGGATGTGTTGTGCGGACTGATCTGCATTTCTACAGCCTGATCTGCATTTCTACAGCCATATATTGCTTTTCTTGACAGAGGCTGCAGAGGCATACCTGGGCCTAATTGAAGACAGATCTTTGTGCAATACTTCTTTTTTAATATTTTAGATGGGCAAGATTGAATATATGTCTATTGTAAGATAGAATCAATTTTGATTTGGTTACTACCTGACTCTATCCATTGCTAGATTTTCAAAATTTCAACTATTTTCAGACTCTGTGATTTGATCTTATTGTTTATGCACCTTATCAGTCGAGGATTAATTGACATATTAGAGTTGTTTTGCTTATTCAATAATCTTGAAGTGTTTTGTACTATTGTTCTACTGTGGTCATTATCAATTTGTGTTCTTAGGTATATCATTGAAGGCTCCATTTCCTATAGATGTTCTTTGTTTAAAGCAAATTGGTGTTTAAGGTGTGGTTCCATTAAATGGGCCGTATGAGACCCTACTTCCCACTATATCGTGTAAGTGTTTGTGTCAGCAGTGTATATCATTATAACAATGCCCTTCAAATTTTTGTCTTCATTATCATGATTATCGTCATTTCATCATGAGAGCTAAAAGCTCTTTGTGGTTTTATTTCTATGCTTGGAGTGGGTATTCTTAATTCCATCAAGTGACCAAGTAGATTAGGTAGGATATTGTCCAATTAATTGTACAAATCACTGCTTGATGGAACTGGTCCCATTGTGATATCTTAATGAACATTTCATTTATGGATATGGTTTCATTGTATTGAGTCTTATTGGGATGGGATGGATCCGTCGCTGTTTATTTTGTTTGCTATTATGTGCAGCATTCAGTGAGATACCATTTTCATAAGCACCAAATGGGTGGTGTGTGTTGCATTCTGTAAAACTCTTATAATTTTAAAAAGTTTTGTAGATGTTTTTTATAATGGAGTATATTGGACCCGTTTTTGAAATTGTTTGCTCCACCCCATTTATAATATGTTTCAATGAAAACATATTCGCAGATCATTTGTAGCTCACCATTTCTAATAGATTATATATAGTGGGAATATGAGGTCCAATATTTCTAAATTAAATGGTTTTCAACATTTTAGAACAAATAATAAGAAGAAAAGGAATGCAATCATCACCATGAGTTCCACTTCCACACATGACGCACCATAAGAAGCGCTGCACCTAATAAGAGACTTTGCATAGACAGGAAATCACAACTTCCTTTCATGGGACATGCTGGCACCAGTTGTAAAGGGACTGTCACTTGGACAGAGTGAGTTTGGATGAGTCAATTGTGAGTCGGGGTGAGGTTGGGTCTACCCGACTGGTAGCAAACCCTCCAATCACCATCCACCTGATTTGACATAATAATGCCAAATGAGTTTTCTATTGTTCACTCTCAACACAATCTAACTCAACACAACCCAATCTCAGCGTAGAATAAAGAACAACCAAGAAAGGATGCCAAACAAGCCATTAGCTTTACACACATGCCTAAGAGTCGAACTCTGGCCTTTACGATAACCCAACAAAGCAAAAATCAAAATTAAAAAGAAGAAACAAATTTCATAAATCTCAGTAACAACAAAAATCAAAATTAAAAGAAAAAAAAAATTTCTTAAATCCCACTCACAACAAATATCATTGTTGTTAGGCACTCCCAACCTATAGAATTCACATTACAGGGGAACCATTTCCCATTAATCATCCGGATGGCCAAGTGAAGACTTTTACACCCTGACCCAACGAAGTCAGCACATCCGTGTTTGACCACGTGTCCATGAAAGTTGAACGACCAAAATGAACCCCATCAAAGGGCCTTTAACAAAAAAAAAAAAAATATTGACCAAGATGCCCACACGCAAAATGCAACCAGAGTAATTGACCATTGAACGAAAAAAATAAAAAAAAAAATGATAAGAAGGTGGATAGAAGTTTGTGAACTTTACAAGAAAATTATTTAAGAATTGGCTATCTGCGTTAAGAGCAATAAACTTTCTAAAAATTAAAGGACATAATTTTATCGGACTTCCAGATTATCAAAATTGAAATACGGATTAAAGCATTCAGGGCATAAGCGGTGGGCCTATTATTATTACCAAGATCTGATAAATCTAATGTGTCACTTTTATTTAAATCTATGCGTAAAACAATATTTGCAAATTCAAATAACGCATGGTTCCTCCCTATTGTGAAAATAAAAAAATCTGCATAGAGCAAAATCCTCTTGTTGCACAAGTACTCATGTCTAGATTTTGATATAACAATGGACTCAATCGATACATATAATAATAGATAATAGTTGCTTTAAGGTGTGTTTGTGCAATGAAATAAATTTGCAATAGAGAAGAAATTTTTTTTGTTTTGTGCATTTTTTTAATTAATTGGTGCGACTTATTTTCCTTGCAAAAAAGGAAAAAAAGAACTAATATTCTTTGATAGAGAGAATTTCAATTTATTATGTGAGAAGTAGAAAAAAACTAATTCTTAATCTCTATTTTTAAAATAAAAATCTAAAGCGAACCCCACCCTTATGTGATGTGTACGTTCAAATGTATCTTCTCCTTCCTTAATTTCTCCTTAGCACTTAAAAAACAAAAGAAAAAAAAAAAAAAAAAACCACAACATTAAAAATCCTAGGATCTTCTCATGGAAAGACTTTTCTTCTTCATAGTTTGTCTTGGACGAACAGTAGTACCAAATCATTTACATCTCACATGCAAAGTCCAAATGGTGGGCCTACCTGTAAGGATCCCCTTAAAACACGCATTTTGGGTGCTCCTGATGACTATGCTAATGCTTAAAAGCATATTGAAGGACGCAACTAACAACGATGGGCACTCAAAATGGCTGAGATAAATCAAGATTCCCAAGTCTCTAGTCTAGTCAGAAAAGAAGCAATGCTATTGCTATCATGCGCCATGCTTTCTCACCTTCAAAATAAAAACTCTCATCATGTATGAGATTTGAGATATCTCCAAATCTCACTCTAACAAATATTGGCCCATGAGTGAAGAGAGTAATAAATATGAGTAATGATGCAGTAGATTTATTAATCATGTTATTTGTCATATGCTAAATCATATGGCGAGATCAACTCATGTTGAAGTATAAATTTTGTTTATTTCATGCACTAGTGAGTACATTCATTTTGAATGGCCTTTATTTTCATCTCCCCCCCCCCCCCCCGCCTATATATATATATAAAAATATATAAATATATAATTTACTCACAAACACTTGTACTCTCTTCAATTATCATAAGCTACTAATTTACGAGTATGCAATGGCACATTTACTCATCTCTTCAAAATACGAAAGTACTTATATATAAGAATTTCGTAGTTGTAAAGAGCAAAAAGAAAAATATTGTTATTTGAGTAATTATATCTAGTTATTAAAGGTAAGGAGATTGTTAACTCTATTTCTCTAAAATTTTTGCACCATTGAATTAACATGATACTCTATCATTGTCTGGATCTCACTATCATGAGAAACGTGATTAGAACGCAAGGAGTATGGACTACCTTTGCTCCTTAATGATTGATAGTGCAATCCATGTGGCCTACCTGCTTTTACTTTGGTCACCGTCTAAGCACTAACTTGTTGTGGGGGTGGCAAAGTGGGTCGGTCAAGTCTTCCAGCGAATGGACTACTTGCACCTCATTACATGGAAATGACATATCATTAATTTAGAGTCAAGGTCTTGATAGTCGACACTTGACAATCGATAGTGCCTCACCCATGACTTGACTTGACTTGAGAATTCTTGGGTTAAAAGAGGAGTTGGGATCCTCCAAGGGATTTGACCCATGGTAATCATGGGTGGACCAATCACGGTCCACCACATCACCCAGGGTAAACCTTCACCAGATATGGACTCATTAAAGGACTTTTCTTCTCCATAGTTTGTCTTTGAAGAATAGTAATACCAAATCATTCACATCTCATATGCAAAGTCCAGATGGTGGGCCTAGCTATAAGGATCACTTTAAAACAGGTGTCTTGGATGCTCCTAATGACTATGCTAATGCCCAAAAGCACATTGAAGGACACAACTGATAACGATGGGCACTCGAAATTGTTGAGATAAATCAAGATTCCCAAGTCTCCCGTCACAAAAGAGGCAAGTGCTATTGCTATCATGCACCATGCTCTCTCACCTTCAAAATGAATACCCTCACCATGTATGAGATATCTCTAAATCTCATTCTAACAAATATTGGCCCACCATTGATATATATATTCAATTATCATAAGCTAATTTTACAACGAGTGGCCCACATATATGATCTTATCCAAATGTAATGGCACATTTACTCATCTCTTCAAAATACTGAAGCACTAATATATAAGAATGTCGAGGTTGGAGAGAAAAAAAATGCTATTTGAATGATAATATCCAAATATTAAAGGTAAGCGGATTGTTAATTAACTCTATTTCTCTAAAAATTTTGAACCATTGAATTGACATGATAATCTATCCTTGTTTGGATCTCATAGTCATGAGAAACGTAATTAGAACGCAAGGAGTGTTGACTACGTTTGCTCCTTTATGACTGATAGTGCTATCCATGTAGCCTTGCTGCTTTTACTTTGGTTATTGTCTAAGCTCTAACTTGTTGTGGGGGCAGAGTGGGTCGGTCAAGTCTTCTAGCGAATGGACTACTTGCTCCTCATTACATGGAAATAACATAGCATCAATTTAGAGTCAAGGTCTTGATAGTGCCTCATCCATCCGTCCCACCGGAATACTTACCATTGCTACACTCACCATGGAGTTTATCTCAGTTAAAGGACGAATCGGGATCCTTTGAGGGATTGGTCCACCCATGATCTCCGTGGGGTAAACCTTCACCATATCCCGACTCATTAAAAGAGTGAACCCTATAACAAAAGATTCCAAAATGGCAGATCGTCATTTACTTTTTCTCTACTATTTTGTCCAAAACCCATAATATATGACTCATGATATCATTGGGTTCCTTTTCACTTTCTTTTTTACCTTCACTCCTAAACACGATGATAGCTTCATCTTCACTGAAAAAATATTTTTTTGGGGATTTTGACTAGACGGCTATCCTTAAATTTGATATTTACCACCCCAAAATAATCTAAATTTAATTACTTTCTGCAAAGTTATTCGTACAATGACGATGCAATATCGCAAAGCCCTACCGTATCGCATTGGGTAATATTTATGATACCGCACATCCATTACACGAACAACTCTGTGGGAAATAACAAATGTTAAGTTTAAGGACATCGCTATGGGCAATATCCTTTAAAGATTGTAATGGGAAAGATACGACATCAATGAAGATTATATATATCCTTTAAATAGCCTTTTGTATTATGTTCGTGACATTGATGATAAATCTAGGTATTAGTTACTTGGGGTTAGGAGAGAGCAAAAAAAAAAAAAAAAAAAGAAGCTCTTTGAGCAATCATATCCAATTATTGCAAGTAAGGAGATTTTTAACAATGTTTCTCTAGACGTTTGGGGTTTTGCCTCTATGGTAACCTTTAGACATAGATATTAATTACGCCTTATTACAAAAGTTGAGATAATTTTTTATGGGTACCTGTTTTGTATTTATGGACTAAAATGTCTTTGACTGTGTGAGATCACATACCCTATTTTTGTGAATTCTACAACTTTTTAATTTATGCGATATCGCATACCCTCTACTTGAGTTAACTACTGATTATATCTTTACGATATCACATAGTTTATAATTTGATGTGATATTGCACAATTCAGGAGAATTTAGTTCATAAAAACTACACAGGTAACTTGTAGTTAAATTATTATTTACTTTGTCACTAGGCGTGATTATTAATGGCTAAAGGTTATCTACAATCAAAACCCCATATCTGACCATTGTATTGACTTGATAATCTATCATTGTCTTCTATGGGTCTACCCCACAAAAAAAAAAAAAAAAAAAAAGAAAAGAAAAAG